>LZPO01055106.1:285253-299314 GCA_001675575.1 Neotoma lepida | reverse complement strand
CAGTTGCTGAGGATTCTTGTGTCTTCCAAGTACTAGGATTAGAGGCTTGGGCTACCACAACGGGCAAGCAACTTTCAAAGATAGTAAAGAGAATAGTATAATGAACATTTTATCTGTTACCCAACTTGAGTGCTTTTTAACACAATCTTACTTGGTCTATACCCTGCAGATACCACACACCCGCCAATCTTTTATAAGATCAAGTTTCACTTGGATGTAGCCTAGGCTAGCCTTGAATAGGGAATTTCTCTTGTCTTAGCTTGCCTTCTTCATTTGTTAGAGTATGAAAAATGGGATTTTGAGCCAGTTATGGTGGCATATCTGTAATCCAAGTATTCAGGAGGATCATGAGTTNCAGGCCANCCTGGGCTAAGTGGCAAGATCCTTCCTTAAAGGTACAGTGCAATCTCCTTGGAAGTTTAAAGAGTTACTTTCTGTGTAGAAAGTTAAATATAATCAAAACCAGATCTGAACACTTCCACTTNACCTGTTCTGCACTATTAAATGGTTGATTCACTGAGTTTATTTCACTAAACATTCTTACTTTTATTTTGTATGTGCATGTATCATGTGGGCATGTGTAATAAATATTAGGTTNCTACAGGCTTGGCAGCAAGCACCTTTACTCACTGAGTCTCTTTGGGTGGGGGTACTTGCTTGCTTGGTTGCTGTGCAAATTACTCATTTTATTTGTACACACTGAGCCATCTGACAATTTGGATTTTAATTCATCTTAAGAATGTTACTATTTTATTTTACAATGGAAATCCTTATTAGTATGTAAGGCTGAAATGATCACCCATTTAAGATGATGGCCACTGCAAGTTTACTGTTAAATNTTTCTTAGCCCCAGGTGGTACACTGGCAGATGACATGATGCGCACAGATGTCTGTGTGTTTGCAGCACAAGAAGACCTAGAGACCATGCAAGCATTTGCTCAGGTAAGTAAAACTGTCCATCTGGGGAGTGTCCAAGGGATGTTCTGCTTTTTCACAGGTTGCAGGGAGAGAGTTCAGTTTGGTTTTAAGTTTTAAGGGTTTAGGTCTTGATGAAATATGGTAGATTAGAAGCTTCAGAAGAATAAAATAGAAAATAAATTTGCTGTGGTTTGGGGTTTTATTTTTGTTTCTTTNAGACAAAGTCTTTGCTGGCCTCAGACTCTAGAGAGATCACTTTCCTCAGCAAGCCCAGCCTTTGCTCTTTTCTCTGTTTTGGGGGAGGGGAGTTATTATGGGTGTGTGCCCCTGAGTGCAGGTGTCCTTGGAGATCAGAGGCATCAGATCCTCTGACTCCATAGTAACAGGTAGTTGTGAGCTTGTCCATTGTTAGTTAGTACTGGGAGCCAAACTCNTGTGAGAGCAGTGGACACTCTTGACCACCAAGTTAACTCTCCAGCCCTCTTTAAGAAAGGCAGTAAACAGCTGGACAGTGGTGGTGCACGCCTTTGATCCCAGTACTCTGGAGGCAAAGGCAGGCAGATCTCTGAGTTTGAAGCCAGCCTGGTCTACAGAGTGAGTTCCAGGACAGCCAGGGCTACACAGAGAAACTGTCTCAAAAAAGAAAAAAAAAAGGAAAANAAGAAGAAGAAGAAAAAAAAGGCAGTAAGCCAGCTTAGATAGCTCATTCCTATAATTCCAGCACTTGAGAGATTGAGGCAGGAGGATGGGGAGAGACTCAAGATCATCCTCAGATANACAGTGTGTTCACTGCCAGTCTACAGTACACGAACGCCTGTTTGAGTCCCCCGTCCCACCTCCACACAAGGAAGATACTAAGCTGAATGTGGTAATTTGTGCCTATAATCCCACACTCAGGAGGCTGAGGCTAGAAAAATCTCAGATTTGAGGCAGACTTGGGCTACTTATAGGGAGACTATGACCAAAAAAAGCTAAGATGAACAGAAAAGTCAGTTTTTTATTGTGATTGCCNTATTGAGCCATTCTGTAGACATTCTTTTCATTTTGAAGACAAAAAATGAGTTTATTGATCCAGGCTGGACTGGAACTCACTTTGTAGCCCAACCTAGGTTTGAACTTAAGTAACCCTCATGTCTCAGCCTTCCCAGTGCTGAAAGCTGTGTTACCATATTCNGCTTCATAGTTAAATTTTTACTACTGTAAGCAAAGAATTTAAAGTATCTAACCTGGAACTTGGTTAGAACTGTGTCTAGGAAAAATAGAGCTGTATTTTGTGATCTTACTGTTACTTGAGCAATAATTACTTAGTCTTTGTTTAACATAAAGTGGTAAAATTACGAGAAGTGGCTATTAAGTGTTCATGTTTTCAGTATGTGGTGAGATTACCCAGTGGAGCNTCCTCTTCGGTTCTAGAAATGACTTTGATCTTCTTCTAGGTTTTTAACAAGTTAATAAGGCGCTACAAATATCTGGAGAAAGGTTTTGAAGATGAAGTTAAAAAGGTATGAGGAGGAATTGGGCANGGCATGCTTAGCACCAGGCTAGAAAGGGAAAGGGATGGATAGGGAAATGTTAAGTTCCAATTCAGCCATGTATTGGGAGTTGTTTTAGATGTTTTAAGTAGGCTGTTATTGAAATATAGTTTGGAGAGTATATCGGTTAGTTTGCTGAAATATCTGAAACTCACACTTTGTCACTTAATGTTGTGTTGAAACAAATGGCACTTAAAAATCTANGGATTGTTTAGAAAGTGGAGGACAAAGGGCCGGAGCAGAAGATGCTGAAGAGATTACTTGTATTTGAGTCCTAATGCCAAATATTTCATAAGTGGATGCAGCAGCAAAAAGTCTGTTCTAACTCTTCAGTATTAATAAAAACCCTGTAGGNTGAGTTTATTTTCACATTTAATGTAATGAAACCAAGACACAGACATTAGTAATTTGCCCAAGACCTTTGGGTTCATGAGTCTTATAAATAAACGTGAATGGCTGGGCCNCCAAGCTGAATGTAGTTTGTTTTACTGCTTTTAGCATAATGTAAGTGCTCTTTTTAACCCTAAGTTTTACTTTTACAGTTATTGCTCTTCCTAAAGGGATTTTCAGAGTCGGAGAGGAACAAACTCGCCATGTTGACTGGGGTTCTTCTGGCTAATGGAACACTTAATGCGTCCATTCTTAACAGCCTTTATAATGAAAATTTGGTTAAAGAAGGTAATTGGTNTTTGAAATGTTGTTAAAGCATGGTTTACTGTTTGTGTGTGAACACGGGGTGTTATATGTCTGTAGACATTATACATGCTTGGAGGTGGGCAAGGAGTTTGGGTGTTCCCTTTGGTGATATCTGCTTTTGGATGCATGGAGTCTCTCACTGTCCTGGAACTCAGTGAGTGGGTTGGGCTGGCTGGCCAATGAGCCTGAGGGAGTCATCTTTCCATGTCCCTAGTGCTGGCATTACAAGTGAAACTATCATGCTCTTCTGCCTTTTCCATGTCCCTAGTGCTGGCATTACAGGTGACACTATCATANTCTGCTTTTTTTNTTCCACCAGCATTAGTTCTGGAGTTTAGGCCACTGTCCTCATGTTTGCAATGCATATGTTTCACAGCTTAAGTATCTCCCCAGGCACCTATGACCCTTTTAAGATTTATTTTTTCTGTGTGGGAGTTTATGTACACCACATGCATACAGGAATCCTGGATGGCTAGAAGAGAATGTTGGGTTTCCAGGAAACTAAAGTTAGAGGTAGCTGTAAACTATGTAGGTGCTGGGATCCAAACTCAGCTCTTCAAGAAGAGCAAGTGCTCCTAACCATTGAGCCAACCAACCATCTATCCAGCCGCTTTAAAAGAAAAAAAATTTAGGCATTCCAGTTGAGTGGGCTTCACTAACCAGGTTGAAGCACACATGACTGTGTGTACGAAAATGAGAAGTCCCAGGGGAACTCAGAGACTCATGTCAGTTGAGGANCCCAGGAGTTAAGGCAAGTGCTCTCCCAGCTGAGCCTTAGACCTACAATCATTTTCTTAAATGCCTACCTTCCTTTCTCCGTTCTTGCAAGTTCTGGGAATGTGAGGTCCCTTTAATTCTCAGAATAGCATTGGTTGGCATATAAGTTCTCAACTGTGACTGGATCGGTAACTTAAAATTAGCAGATAACAGAAGATAGGGCTTGGAGTGAAATGGTCAAATTGGCACAGAGAAGTGGAGGGTTTGGCTGGACTTGGAGAAACTGAGGTTTCAAGATATTTCTGTTACATCAGCTTCTTTCTTTTACAGGGGTTTCAGCAGCATTTGCTGTAAAGCTCTTTAAATCATGGATAAATGAAAAAGACATCAATGCAGTTGCTGCAAGTCTCCGGAAAGTCAGCATGGACAACAGACTGATGGTTTGTACCTTTCCTGCCGTTCCCTCCATCCTGGTTGATGGTGGGTGATAAGAACTGTTTTAATCTGAAAACTTTTCATTTGGTGTAACAAGATCACCTAACCGATTGTTCTTTCAGGAGCTGTTCCCTGCCAATAAGCAAAGCGTCGAGCACTTCACCAAGTATTTCACTGAGGCGGGCTTGAAGGAGCTTTCGGAGTACGTCCGCAACCAGCAGACCATCGGGGCGCGGAAGGAGCTCCAGAAGGAGCTTCAGGAGCAGATGTCTCGTGGGGACCCGTTCAAGGATGTGAGCCGCTCTGTGGAAGCATGCTGTCCCTAGTGTGCATGTCCGCTTGGCCTGCTCTGTGGAAGCGTGCTGTCCCTAGTGTGCATGTGCGCTTGGCCTGCTCTGTGGAAGCGTGCTGTCCCTAGTGTGCATGTGCGCTTGGCCTGCTCTGTGGAAGCATGCTGTCCCTAGTGTGCATGTCCGCTTGGCCTGCTCTGTGGAAAGCGTGCTGTCTCTAGTGTGCATGTCCGCTTGGCCTGCATACAAGTCTGTGCTCAAGTGGGTCAGAAGAGGAGGGTCATTCTCCTTGGAACCGGAGTTACGGGTCCTGGGAGAGCAGCCAGTGCTCTTAGCTGCTGAGCCATCCGTCCAGCCCTGATTAAGCCATCTGTTTATGGCTACATTTTTTTTTTTTTTTAAAGATTTATTTACTTATTATGTATACAGTATTCTGCTTGCATGTACACCTGCAGGCCAGAAGAGGGCACCAGATCTCGTTACAGATGGTTGTGAGCCACCATGTGGTTGCTGGGAATTGAACTCAGGACCTCTGGAAGAACAGTCAGTGTGCTTAACCTCTGAGCCACCTCTCCAGCCCCCATGGCTACATTTTTTTATATGGACATTTAAGTTTTACTCATGGCCCAGGTATAATAACTTTGAAGATTTTGTAGTGTGTAGGCCAGGGCCAGACGTTTTTCATTTGGAGCCAGTTTTGTTGTGGTAGTTATTGTTTTTACATTTATTTAGAGGGGTGGCCATTTGTACACTGATCTCCCACCATGTGGGCCTGGGGAATCAGTCTTTAGTTGTCAGACTTGGTTGCAGGCACCTTATCTGTTCGCCGAGCCATCTCACCTGCCCGAGCCAGTTTGTATATAAAATCGGTGAAGTCTCAAGGTCCTGTCCCATGGCAGTGGCTTTCTGTTTTATGCAGTACAGGTAGAATTTGTGGCCAGTTTCATAGAAAGTTTGTTTCAGGCATGAGCTCACCATACAGCTCTGGCTGGCCTGGGACTTCTTTGCAGACCACGTTGGCCTCAGACTTAGAGAGCCACCTGCCTCTGCCTCGGGACAGCTGGGGGTTAAAGGTGCCACCATGCCTGGCTGGAAAGGCTTCTAAATTTTTATTATTTAATTTTTTTTATGTGCATTGGTGTTTGGCCATGGGTGTCAGGTCCCCTGGTGTTGAACCCAGGTCCTCTGGAAGAGCAGTCAGTGCTCTTAACCACTGAGCCCTTTCTCCAGCCCCTGAAAAGCCTTTTTTATGTTTTTGTAGAATGTCTATATTTGATGTATAAAGTATGTTTATATTAAAAATAGCCTCTGTTATTAAGTTTGGATTATTTTGCAGATAATTTTGTATGTCAAGGAGGAGATGAAGAAAAACAACATCCCAGAAGCAGTCGTCATTGGGATAGTCTGGTCCAGTGTGATGAGCACGGTGGAGTGGAACAAAAAGGAGGAGCTTGTAGCAGAACAGGCCATCAAGCACTTGAAGGTATTGGGGTTCCCTAGGAAAGCAAGCTGCACCCCTCGGTGCGGGAGGGGACTGTCAGTGGGCATTGTCTAAGGCATTGGTTCTCAACATGTGGGTCATGACCTTTTGGGGGTGAGTCAAATGACCCTTTCACAGGGGTCGCCTAAGACAATCAGAAAGCACAGATATTTATATTACAGTTTGTAACAGTAGCAAAATCACATTTATAAAGTAGTAACATAATTTTACTGTTGGGGATCACAGAACATGAACTATATTAAAGGGTCTCGTGGGAGACCAGCTTCCATGTTTATTTACCCAGGGACTCTTGAGGAATAAGGGATGAGAGACGTAGGTAGAAATAAAGAGAGGAGAGAAACACAGGATAGCCTCGGATGGACCTGGATCCTTATCCACCGGCCCAGAACTTTATTCCAAAAGTCTATTTATAGCAATGCCAAGGGGTGGAGCAAAAGCCCTCCCCCTTGCTCGTTAATAGTCAAGTGTAGACCCTTCCAAACACCTGGTACTCAGGCCCGTGGTCCAATCAACCTCTTCTGCAGTCCTGGGTACAGCCACTAGGAAACCTTGATGATCTCTAACAGTCTCAGCATTAGAAGGTTGAGAACCATTGCTGTACAAGATTTACCACATTTGTGGCCCTGGGGACCATCTACCAGGAAGTAGATGTTAGTGTTGATAATGCTTTTAAGGCTGACTTGGCTTAATTTGGTTCATAGATTAAAAATCATAACATGCTTAAAAATAATTTAAACCTGTAGTTTGGTACTGCTGAGGGAGTTGGAAAATGGGAAATTTTTTTTTCTTAACCCACTGAAGTATACTTAACCTGAATAGAGCTTAGTATATTTTTCTGCTTTGCTATTTTTTATTCCTGATTTCCAGTGAACTGATTAGAGTTCACTGAGGTAAAGGTAAGTTCTGTATTGTGGGAATTTTGTAGTGGGTGACCATTGTAATGAGTCAGCCCTGTTTTCTTTGAAAAGCAATACAGCCCTCTGCTCGCTGCCTTTACCACCCAGGGTCAGTCTGAGCTGACCCTGTTACTGAAGATTCAGGAGTACTGCTATGACAACATTCACTTCATGAAAGCCTTCCAGAAAATCGTGGTGCTTTTTTATAAAGGTAACTCTTCAGTCTTGTGCAAGTCGTATTAAATCTTAAGTACTGGAAATAAGGAGGGTCTGTACATGAGTCCCCATAGTCACAAAGTGAAATCATCTGTGCTTAAGTTGAGGGTTGTTACACTGTTTGTGTTTGAGACAGGCTATCACTGTTGTGTTGACTGGTCTGGAACTTACAGAAAGATCCACCTATCTGTCTGCCTCTTCCTCCCAAGTGTAGTGCTGGGGTCCCCACAGCAGAATTGGGTGTTTTACTTGGTACAATGCTATTAATATCTGTGAGGCTTGTTTACAGGTTAAATAAATCCACAAGTGAGAATCTCTCTCTCCCCACTCACACCCTTATCCCTACAGAAAAACACCTCAAGTGCCAAGTAGTAGGCATGTGTACCTTATGGTTTCTAATATAAATGATGTTATTTGTAGCTGAAGTCTTGAGTGAAGAACCCATTCTGAAGTGGTATAAAGATGCACACGTTGCAAAGGGGAAAAGTGTCTTCCTTGAGCAGATGAAGAAGTTTGTAGAATGGCTCAAAAATGCTGAAGAGGGTAAGTATCCTCTGTAGATTGCTTGGAAGTTGGGTTGTAGCATTTGGTTTGTGTTGTCTTTTTAGACAAGACTTCATGGTGTAGCCTTGAGTGTCTTTGAACTTAAAGCTGTTCCCTTGCCTCTGCCTCCCGGGTGCTAGGATTACAGGTGAGGTTCACTACTGCAGTTGGTTTGAATGTGGCCCTGGTAAATCCTCACACACACACATCCTGCTGCCACTCCATCTGGGGGGATTTTCTGTTCTTTATATTACCCACGGTAATCTTTTTCAGCCAAGAGGGGGAACTAGATGTTAATCACATGTGGGAACAACTTTCCTTTTAACAGGGATCAAACCGGGGTTAGATCTTACCATGGGCTTACCGTGGTCTTGCTGGCCCCATTATGGGGGGTCTTAAACTAAACAGTAGGGAAATTGAAATTTTTGAGGTTTGTGAATGTGTACTTGTTCTTAATTGATACTGGTCAAATTCTTTTGTGATAATAAAGTTATAAATAATGGAAACTGGCTTCCTGAAATGATGTTTGACTATTTTTCAAACTCTTTTCTAGAATCTGAGTCTGAAGCTGAAGAAGGTGACTGAATTTTGAAACAACATCCTCAGTAAAGCAAACAGGAGTTGTAGATAAAGTGTCATGTCTCATGTGTCCTGGTTCTTACATCTTCCTACCTCCCTATATCAAGCATGATATAAGGGCTTTCATGGCAATTTTTATTTTCACTTTTTATGGTTCCTGGAAACGGTGGGTGTGGTTTCAGAAGCCGTGTGTCCGGAGCTGCAGGGGCTGTAGGAACTGAACCTGGTGTGGCATTGTCTGTCAGTGACCTTCTACCTCCTGTATTTTCTACTGTAATAATGTGACGTAAGGCCTTCCACAGTGAGCGCTTCACTCTATCCCTGGGTTTTCTATAAACAGTTTTCAAGATAGGATTTGGTTAAAAATAATTTGTTACAAAAAATTCTGTTTGCAAATTAAACTGTAAAAGTATCCAAAGTCTCCAAAGGCAATGATTTGTGTGATAATTTAGTATGTCCAGAGCCCTGTTCATCAGTGAAAATCCTGTAGCCAATTGAATCCATAACGTGAATCCTGGGTGTTTGGACCATTGGTTATATGTGAGCATTTTATTGTACTTTTTAACCCCAGATGGTGTTTGCTCTCTGGTTTCATCCTTAGTAAAGCCATGGAGAGCAAACTTGAGAACTCACATATGGCAGAGGTAGGAAGAGAGCCGAGCTTTTCCCTAGAATCTTGTGTGTCCATTTGTATCTTTGCAGATACTCTGCATACAGACATTCTACTCAGGACACAGCTGGACAGTGAGGAAAGGTTCCCAAAGGATTGTGAGTCAAGTAAAGGACTTGTCACTAACCCCTAAGATTGTTAGGAGTGTTTTGGGTGAGTGTGTTCTCCCAGGATCTAACATGACTCCATTTCCTGTTGGGAAGGTGAAGGCAGTCATAGCCATCTCCCACTGGGCCTGGCTTCATTTTGCTATGTTCAAACACCTAGTAACATACCCTAGTTGCCATTTTTTTTAATTGCCATGAGCCAAATACTTCCTTTAAATGATTAATCCATTTATTTTAATGGCTGCCTTTTTCATTGCTTTTCTTTTTGCTATCCATTTGTAGTTGGTAGGGGGGAAAATGTAGCCACCTTTTTGAGAAAGGCTAAAAGTGAAAGTTTTTTAATTGGTAAAATAGTCTAGAATAATGCCACCAGAGACTGAGTGGAAATTGCCCGTTTTTGAAGGTGCCATTCTTAGAAGCCAATAATTTGGTATTTAAAGCTTGTCTTGAGAGAATAACATGTAATATAATTTGAAATAAAGGTATAGTAACCTTGAGAGCATTATAGCAAAAACATTGATGGATGGGGTATTTGTAAAATGAATGACTTTGATAAAGTTTTATGCACAGGCAAATGTATTCATTAGATTCTGTGTAGTGATCTGCTTTTTCTTTGTAATTTGTAGTCCTAAAAAAAAAATTTTTTTTAAATAAAGTCCATCCTTACATTTAGGTTTTATAGATCAGTCTTTTTTTTTACCCCCAGCGATTCCTATGGATCCCTAACGATGTGCTGTGTGTTGTGCTTTCAGATGTTTACTGTATAAGCATTAACAGTTCGTCCTTTCAGCCCGTAGACTAAACACCTCAGACCCCAATGTAGCTGAAACTACATTGCCATTTCTACAGCCAGATCCTTGCATGTCCCCGCCGTCCCAAACGCACCGTTTATTATATACTGTGTATAGTGAAAGAGTGTGGAGTCTTCCAGAATACATTATGATCTTTGATCATAGATTTTTCCCTTCATACACAGTAGTGTTTACTTATTATAGTAGTACATGGGTAAAGCACCTGTAAATATAATGTAAAGGGAGCAATTTATAAAATCTCATTTTGAATTTAAATGCCAACCTATGGCCATGGCCTCCAATATGTAATTCCTAATAGGTATGTTAAAACTGTGCTTTTAGTCATTATGGACAACTGTTGATTGACTTCCTAACTTGGTGTCAGTTTCTAAGGCTTTTAGTCTCTTGGATACTATTGTGTATTTAGAACTGCTAAGTGTCACCTTATTAGGATTATTGTCCTAGAAATANTGTTCTTATAAAATCTCCAGATACCAAAATGCCACNTATTTTACTTGGCGTGATGATGGTGGTAAGGGGAAATGCATGTGACCAAGAGGTTAACTTAACTTATAGCAGTGTTCAAGNTTGTCCATTATCAGAACTCCCCAGAACCCTCTTCCCCAATAGTGCCCCCAATAAATTTTAATATAGATACACTATGTACTGTGTCTGTGCTTTATACATAAAACGAGTATTTTTTTATATCCTTTAAGAATGAATTTAACCATTGAGAAAATGTTTTAATACAACCTAAAGTAGGAAGATTTAATGATATGTTTTTAATGTTCATTATTATTCAGTATGAAAGTTTTTGTTTTTTCTATCAAGGTCACTGGAAAAGGCCTTTCTTCCCCTTCTCTCTCTCCTTCCCCTTCCCTTTCTCTCCACTCTCGACACTGGGCCTTGCCACCCCACCAGTCTTGGTAATGACAAACTACCACTGAGCCATCTTGAGATGGTCTCATTATGGCAGCCTTGAACTCCTTCTGTCACTCAGGCAGGCTGTACACTTCAGCCCTCCTGCCTTGGCCCTCTGTGTAGTTGGTCTAGGCCTGTAATGGGCAATTTATGATCTATGAATCATCTCCCAACTGGGATTTGTACCTTAGCACCAGGCAAAGCATTTTCCCTTGGCCTTGGGGCTTTGTAGGGCTTTGCAGATTCTTGAAGCCAGATTACAGGCTCACACCTGTAATCCTAGCAATGGAGAAAAAGGCAAAGATTTGCTGCAAGTTGGAGGCTAATTCTGGCTGGCCTGAACTCTGCCTCTTCCTCCCCAATGCTGGGATTAAATATGCATTTACCACACCCAGCATCAAACAGGTTCTCCATTTGATTTTAGATTTATTATTTAACCATCTGAGTTTCTTCTAATGTGTTTTTTAAAAATCATTAGAAATCCTGTAGAGAAATGGTCCATTTCAAAGTTGTGGACAGCACCAGAAAAAAATGGTTTTGAGATTTTGCTGGCCATCTTATTTATTCTATTGGCATGGCAAAACATCATGACCAAGGCAATTTATAAAAGCATTTGATTTGGGGCCTCCCAGTCCCAGAGGGTTAGTCTGTGACCATCATGGCTGGAGCATGGCTGCAGGTAGACGGGCATGGCACTGGAACGGTAGCTGGGAGCTTCCATGGAGGCAGACACACTGGAAATGGCCTGGGCTTTTGAAACCTTGCAGCCTACCGACCTCCAGATGCACACCTCCTAATCCTTCCAAAACAGGTCTACCAACTGGGGACCAGGTATTAATATATGGTCCCATGGAGTCATTCCCATTCAGACAACCACACTTGTCAACATCTGTACTCAAGGAGTCCGCTTTCAGAACCTAGAAACTTGGTTGATGTGAATGTAACAAGCCAATGTTTGAGTACATTACTGAATTATTTGTGTTGTAAAACTTTTTCCTCAGGTAATATGTAAAATAAGCAATCATGTGAAAAGTCTTAAATTGCTTTGTTAGGATGTGTTTGTGTTCAGTATTAGTCTTTTATTATCAGTCGTAAATACTTCTATTCAACCAGTATACTGAGGCCTTAAGATTTAAAATACTAGGAATACTGTGAGCATGGAGACCATGCTTTTAACCCAGCACTCAGGAGAAAGTGGAGGGGGATCTGAGTCTAGGCCAGCCAGAGCTACAGTTTGTGTAAAAGGGATGGAGATGGGGTAATGAAAGATTTTCAGTAGGCGTGGTTTAAACAATCGGAAAAAGCTGGTGCTTTTGACTGGAAACAACTTAGTTTAGAATTGGCTTTTTCTTGAGAAAAATGTGAATTAATAGTGGATTATTAACTCTTGGCCAACTTGGGTGGAATTGGCTGGGCTGTAGCTCAGCAGGGGAGCCTTGTCTGTTAGGTGTGAGGCCTTAGGTGTAATTCCTACTCTTGCCAAAAGGCTTCCAGACTACTTCCATTAATCTATTAGAGCTGCAATCATTTTCAGTTAAATGGCAAGGATACTTTACAGATCTGCTGGGTCACTGTCAGTTTAGTAAACCCTATTCGTGGAAGCCTGTGTTACAGATCAGCTGCTGGGCACATCATCCCAGCTCCCAGAGGCTGAGGCAGCCTGGGGCAGTGCTGTGTTTCTAGGCAAGGTGGAAGGAAAAAGTTCCAGAAATTCCTTGGTGGATTATCCCAAGGAAGTGAAAGTTATCAGACCGTAATGAAATTTGAATATTTGTGGTTGTGGACTCTAGTTGCTACGATTAGCAAGTATTATTGAGCATTCAGCGAAATCCATGTCATTACCTATTTAAAAATAGGTTGGTTGGAGAGGTCAAGTGGCAGAACACTTGTCTAGCACACCCACACGAGTGGAAGACTTGTAGGGGTTTCCCACGGTTCTACTGACACGGTAANNGTGACTTAAGATTCCAAAGCTGCATCTCTGGCTTTTTGTTTTTACAGCGTGTTTGTGCATGTTCTGTGCCTGCATTCATGCACATCCTTGTGGGCCCCATTAGTGTACATGTGAAGGTCAATTCTCTCCTACCATGTTGGTTCTGGGGATTGAACTTTACTAAGCCATTTTGCTGTTTAATTTTGAGACCGGGCTCACGCACTGTTCAGTCCTTGCTGGCCTGCAACTGCCTGTGTAGACAAGGTTGGCCTTGGTCATAAGAGATCCACACGTCCTTGCTTGTCAAGTGCTAGAATTAAAGACATACACTATACCTGGCCTCAAATGTAATTTTTTACTTTTTACCATTCTGAGCCTTCATGTTGGTGCTGGGAACCCTGGAAGTGCTCTTAACCACTGAGCCATCATGTAAGATGAATTGCTAAATGATCTTATTAATAAAAACTCAGAGCCAGATATTGGAGTAAAAAAGAGATCAGAAAAGCAGAAGCCAGCCACGTTCTTACCACTTGGAGATCCTCACAGTATGTCGGAGGACACAATATATCAGCACACCATCTCTCCAGCCTCTTGAGTATAATTTTTAAAAACTAATTTTAAGACTCTTGAGGTTCAAGTGTATGTAGTTCATCATTGAATGTTTAGCATAGGTAAGACTTATCTTACTCTGTAAAAACATCATTAACCAAAATTTTATTGGACACTAGGAACTCTATCCAAGTATCAGAAACCCTTTCCCACGTGGATTCTAAGCCACTGTTCAAACTTTTTCATGTATGTAACAATACATATTGTGATCTTGTGGAACTAGATGTGCCTAGGAAGCTAGTTTTGGTGTTGTATATGGTCTGTGTGCATGCACACCCACGCAGAGGTCAAAGCAGCCTGTGGGGGGGGGGGCCTTCCTCTATCCAGCTCCACCTTACTGCCTTGAAGCAGGGTCTCCAAACTTCTGAAGGAGATAGGTTTCTTCAGGGCCCTCAGGAAAACTTGCACCACTGGGTGCCTAGCACATGCACTGAGCATTTGAACTCAGATTCTTGTCCTCCTGCTTGCACAAGTGCTCTCGCCTACTGAACCCTAATACACACTAGTAAAGGAATATGGGACTAGAGAGATGGCTCAGAGGTTTAGGGCACTGCTTGTTCTTCCAGAGTTGCTGAGTTCCTAATGAGATGCCCTCTTCTAGCATGCAGGCATACATGCAGACAGAACACAGTATATATCTTAAAAATAACTTTTTTAGTCGAGCCTCACATAGAGTTAAAGATGGCCAAGAACCACTTTTTTTTTTT
>LZPO01055106.1:267493-283333 GCA_001675575.1 Neotoma lepida | reverse complement strand
AAAAAAAAAAACCTATTGTGTAAATGGATGTTTAAATTAAAGTAGTTATTTACACAAACAGGCACTTTTAATGCCAAAGCCACTAGAACTAAAACATCGTCACTTACCGGAAAAACTGTAAATCCAAGATAATACTCAATAAGAATACATCCTATACTCCAGACATCACATGGCTGAGACCACCCCAGGGCTGCAAAAGCAAAGCACAATGTCAGGGGAGAAACCTCAATATTTCTGAAAGACATTTTAGCATAAAATTTAAAAATAAGTTACACTAGCAAATTTAGTTCCGAATTTAGTGAGATGCCCTGCCCTCAATGTGTAAGGCATGTGATTTAATCTTGCACTGACTTTTGTTCCCAGTACCCAGGAGTATTAGACTACACCAGTCTCCCTGACCTATTTTGGTGCACGGTCAGACTCTGGATAGCAGGTCAGATTAGTCTTGAGCAGGAGGACTTCCTGACTCAGCCCCCAGGGATTGGGATCCAAGACACACCACATCAGCCCTGGGTTTGATAATCCTGGGAATTNGGCTAAGGACCTTGGAAGGTTAGACAAGAACCACAGAGCTACATTCCCTAGTCTGGAGTATTATGTAATGAGAAAATGATCAACACAAAGTTATAAAAATCCCAAAACTGTAAATTTAACGTTGGCTACAGTAAAGCAGTATAACAAGCACTGACCTAAGATGACCTCAGGTGCTCTGTAATGTCTTGTAGACACCAGTGTGCTGTGATGTTCATCATCGTATGTTGCACTTCCAAAGTCTACAACTTTAATATCTGGATTTATTAAGGTACGTTCATCACGTTTCTGAAAATTATGAAGGCAAACTATTGAAACAAAGTATTTACTAGCACCTGACTTTGTTATAAACACCTGAAGTTATAAGGACTTACCATCTTGGGATTATAAACCTCTGTGTAGTCAGACTGCACAAATAAGATGTTTTCAGGCTTTAAGTCTGTGTGAGTCAATTTATTACTGTGCAAAACTGGAAAGAAGTACAAAGAGTTACTATAGTCTCAAAAATCAAAACAAAAACATAAACCCGACATCCTAACACATGCCTATAATCTTAGCACTCAAGAAGTTGAGGGCATGAAAATCCCAAGTCTTAGACCAGCCTAGGAAGGGTACTTAATGAGACTGTCATTTTTGTTTGTGACAGGGTCTCTCTCTATAGCCCTGGCTTTCCTAAAACTCACTTTGCAGACCAGTCTGGCCTTGACCTCAGAGATTCCCCTGCCTCTGCTTCTTGAGACCTGTGATTAAAGATGTACGCCACCCCACCTGGCTAAGACTGTAGTTGAAAACAAGGCAGCCTGGTAAGACTGCTCAGTGGTTAAGAGCATATACTTCTGCTGAACTTCAAGACCCAGGTTCAATTCTCAGCACCTACATCAAGTGGTTCGCAACCACCTGTCACCTCAACTCCAGGGGGATCTGACACCCTAGGACTGTGAATACCTGCAGTCATGTGTATTGTGCACACACGAAAGTAACAAAATTAAAACAAATGAAAAAATCTAATAATTCCCAAACCTTTGGTGTCTTCCTATATACTGTAAAAAATCTCAGTCTAGAAGAAAAATCACAGGAGGTGTGGGGAAGACATGCCTCATAATGAACTATTCCATCTGTATAGCATTCTACCCACAGCACCCAGGTGGGTTCACACTAGGGCAGGACAGTGAGATCTGAGGCCAGTCTGAGCTTCTACAATAAGACTGTCTCAAATCACCAGGGATTGAAATACACCATCTCCAAGTCCAGTGATGCTGGATGTGGTGGTAGTTCATTCCCAAAATCTTAGTACTAGGACACAGGGGAAAAGGCTAGCCTGGACTGCAGGGAGACTATGCCTCCGGCTACTATCTGTAATCTCAGCACTTGGGGAACAAAGGTCAGAGGTTTACCAAAAGGACACATGGCAATAGGGAGTTCAAAACCAGGCTGGTTTACGAATCCCATTCCAGGCCAGCCAGGTCTATGTAGTGAGAAACTCTGTCTCAAACAGGCATGCTCAGGCATGGCTGGGGGAGACTTTTGTGCAGTATATTGATAATTATACAGTCATCAAGATGTACATTAAATCTTTTGAATGTTTTTGTTTTGAGACAGGGTTTCTGTGTAGCCCTGGCTGTCTTGGAACTTGTTCTGTAGGTATTGTATTGTACTGGTAGTAAAGGCATGTGCCACCACCACCAGGCTTTTATGAACAGATTTTTTTTTAAAAGTATGTAAATATTCAATCTCCATAATTCATAGACTCTTATGGAAGATAATAATTTTTATTTTCTATTACATATACAATGTTCTGCCTGCCAGAAGAGGACACCAGACCTCATTATAGATGAGGTTGTGAGTCACCATGTAGTTGCTGGGAACTGAACTCGGGACCTCTGGAAGAACAGAGTGCTCTTAACCATTTGAGCCATCTCTCCAGCCCTTGAAGAGATTCTTAACAAGCTTTCTCTCTTTTTTTAAAATCACCTGACCCCAATTTCAATCTGTCTCTACTCTCAGGCCTAGCTTTTAAACTCCACTAGATCTCATCTTTTAGTCTTCTGTGGTTTGGGAACAGAACAAAAGGCCTCATTTCTGTCACTGGACTGTAGCCCCCAACCCCAACAGGTTCTCTTTCTAAAGACCCAAATTAGCCTGACATTAGTCTCACACTCAAGTTTTGGAAGGCATGTCAAGAACTTACAGTTTACAGATCTGCAGATCTGATATGCCATCTTCCTAATATGATCCATTCGAAATGGCAGAAAGCCGTTCTCCTTAATGAAGTCATAAGTGCTAAGACCCAGAAGTTCAAATACAATGCAAATGTGACCACGATGCTCAAACCACTCCAACATCTGGACACAGCGGCTATAAACACATCAAAATAACTCAATAGAGCTTACAATTCAAATCTATCTGAAACTATTTCCCAAGTTTTAATTTGATACTTACAAATTACTGTGGGGATCTGTTGTATTTAAGTGTTCCAGAACTTGTATTTCTGATCGAGCAGCTTCACAGTATCTATCCACACTTTTAACTATTTTTACTGCTACATGTCTACCTCCCCTGTTAGAGAGAATAAACCCAAGTTAAAAAGATGATAATCGAAGCTGAGCATAGTGTCACACGCCTTTAATCCCAAGCACTCTGGAGGCAGAGGCAGGGGGATCTGAGTTCAAGGACAGCCTGGTCTACAGAGTGAGTTCCAGGACAGCCAAGGCTATAGAGAGGCCCTGTTTCAAAAAGAAAAGAAAAAGGGTACCAAAATTCAGCATTAAGCAACATAAATAACCTTTAGCTGTAACAGAAGCAGTAATTTTACGTTTTGTTTGTTTTTCGAGACATGGTTTCTGTGTGTAGTCCTGGCTGTACTGGAACTCACTCTGTAGAAAGCCGTTCTCCTTAATGAAGTCGCAAGTGCTAAGACCCAGAAGTTCAGATACAATGCAAATGTGACCACGATGCTCAAATTATTCCCTTTTTTTTCAAGGCTGACCTCGAACTCAGAGATCTGCCTGCCTCTGCCTCCCAAGTGCTGGGATTAAAGGCATGCGCCACCACAACCCAGCAATTTTACCATTTACTAAATAACAAAAACTTAAACCATATCACTACTCATGAGTTATTCTTTGTTCTTTGAACTAAAGAATATAAACAGTCTAGGTTACTACTACATTGAGAGAACACTGCCTCAATCTGCCTTCTAACTAAGACTCAAAACAAATGGGAGTTGTTTTTTTTTTTTTTAATATCGCCCACCCACTGCAAGTACTATCTCAAATATTCCTCCAGATAATCAGAAAAGTTGGCGTAGGGGCTGGAAAGATGGCTCAAAGGTTAAGGACACTGGCTGCTCTTCCAGAGGTCCTAAATTCAATTCCCAGCACCCACATGGTGGCTCACAACCATCTATGAGATCTGGTGCCCTCTTCTGGCCTGCAGGCAGAACACTGTATACATAGTAAATAAATAAATCTTTAAAAAAAAGTTGGTGCAAAGTCTCAGAACCTTACAGCCTCTTCCAACTCAGCTCATTTAGAAAAATTTCTGCTATTCCCAGGGCAGAAAATATACAGCTAATCAATTATAGTGGTTGTTTTCTATAAACAAGGGCCCGTATCTTATCCCTAGGATGATACACACAAGCTTCATTTATTCAGAAGGGGAAAAAAAAGGGAATAAAGGTACAGAAAAAAAAAAAATTCTATCTTTAAAATGTATTAGTTGGGGGCTGGAGAGATGGCTCGGCAGTTACCAGCATGTGCCACTTTACAGAAGTCAGAGCTGAATTCCCAATATACCCCACACTGGGCAGCTCACAACCACCTATACGGACACCCTCTTCCGGCCTCTGCACTCATATGCATGTGTGCACACACAACTAAAAATAAAAATCTGAAAATATTTTTAGCACGTTGAATCCCTGGGTCTGATTACCAACATGGGCATGGGTTAAGGATTTGATGGACATAATTCCACCTTTGACACCATCTAGAAGAGTAATCATCGGCCCTAACTGTNTCATCACAACTCATGATGACTTTCTTTTCTTGCACTTATGCCCTTTGGTGCTGGGAATTAAACTCAGCTTTCTGCCCACCTCCTGACCCAGTCAGGAAGCTGCAAATACATTTAGTTGGTTTTGTTTAAAAAATACAAGAGACCAGGTGTTATACAGTATACATCTTTGATCCCAGCACTCAAGAGTTCCAGGCCTGCACAGTAACACCCCGTCTCAAAACCACCAAATAAACAGAGGGAAGCACCTTTACCTATGAATGTCTTATACCCCCCCAAGGCAAAAGGTTATCTGGATATCTCTAGGGAAGAACTCAGATGAAATCCTGAAACTTACACTTTATGATCGATGCACTCCACTACTTTTCCAAAAGCACCTTCACCTAAGGTATCAACAATTTCATCTAAAAGAGAGAAAACAAATTTCACTGACAAGAAGTGGCAACAATGCACTTAAATGCTATCAATGCAGATTATTCTAGGTGATGCTATGCATTTCCTCATCATTAATTACTTATCAGCCAACACCGTCCAAAAACATACAACTACTCTTAGAATGATTTCATTCTCAGGCTAATTTCATTTACTTGATTTACTGTTCTGGAATTTCTGTACAACAAATACTAAAACTCTAAAGAAAGCAAAGACACAATCCCCTCCCACCAAAAGAAATGAAAACAAAACAAAAACAGAAAGAAAAAAGATTTCCAAATCCCTGAAATCTTAATCTATATATACATATAGATTATGTTATCTGAAAAGTTAATAAGTGTTGAAAAATATTCTATACATCTTGCACTTAGTACGTCTCCACTCTGACAGATCAGGTGACCCTCCTCATCATCCTCTACACTCCTGGTTCTTTTCCTTCGGTGACTCTTCTGGAAACGTCAAGTGGGCGGCACCAAGATCATCCAGCCAATCAATATACCCGAGTGAATTCAGGGCAGAATACGAAATTCATTCAGCGGGGAGATATTCAGGCATTCAGATACACGCCAGGCCACAAACGGTTGGCAGGAGCAATTTCAAATTCAGTCCCCAGAAATTCACAGGGCACATAGTTTATGTTAACAGGAGAAAAACATGGCAAGGAACAGATTTTCAGATAAGATACTCAAAATGGTAAGGCAACAAAACATAAACACAATTGTTTTTCTTTAAAAAAAAAAATGCTTATCCGTAGCATTCACTGAAACATAATTTTTAAGTTTCTAGTGCCCTAATTTAATGCTACAAAACTGTAGGATGTAGTATTATTTGTAGTACATTGTGGCCAAATTAAGATTCCCTCACTAAGAAAATGGTATTACAACAGTAAAACCATAGTCCTAATTTTGGGAGGAAAAAAAGATTTGGTATATAATAACATTACAGCATTTAAAATGTCATCTGATATGATTTCCAAATTAATACACAAAACCATTAAGTTCAAATCTGTAGTTTGCTTAATGAGAAAAAGATTACAGAACAGGTTAAAATTAAGTCATAACTAACCCTCACACATCATATCTAATTCTTTGTGATAAACTGACTGAACTAATCAAAATAAAGACTTCTTAAAATAGCATTAAGAAAATCTTTTAAAATATATTATTTTTAAAGTTACCCCCCCACTAAATAAAGTAACAGAATGGCAATCAGTAGCTACTAAGTCATTAATAATAAGTCTATTATTACAGAACTAAATACACATTCTTTTCATGAATTTCCTATGCAATGCATAAATACTGAAATACTCCCAAAAGCTGCAGTTGTGATGTGTAATTAATCTTAATTTTTCTCAAACACAAATTTGCTTCCTGTTCCCCATGGGAAACAAAACTTTTCAAAATATTTAAAAAGTGCTCATACCCCATGTGACCGATGGTGTGAAGTACTGTGGTGAATCCTGTGTTTACTTCTGTAGCTGCTTCTTCCACTTCTACCAGAGGACTTGCTACTATGATTCTGGTACCTGCTCTCATGTTCTCCATAGCAACAGCCAGGCTCACATCCCATGTAGTCGTTCCTGTACTCATCAATGTAGCGTCGGCTGTGGTACTCTTTCTCATATATGGATCTGCTTTCCATGTAACAGCTACAAGAGAAAAGTTGGTTTTATACACCAAAACAAACAAAAAACCCAACACTGAATTCCCAAGTTCTCTTTGCAGTGGAGGGGACGGAACTGAAGGCCTTTGCCCAAGTTAAGTATTCCACTACTGAACTACAGTCCTTCAGCAATCTCCTGATTATGCAATTAAGTGATACCACAATATGGCCCCCAAAGTTTCATGCATGGCAGGCAAACAAACAGTCTACATCTGAGCTACATTCTCAGGCCAAAATTGTACTTTTTAAATTGTTTTCAAGACGGGGTTTCTCTGTGTAGTCCTGGCTATCTTGGAACTCAATCTGTAGGCCAGGCTGGCCTTGAACTCCAGAGATCTGCCTGCCTCTGGGAGTAAAGGCCACCACTGCTCGGCCAAAAAAAAATTTTTTTTAATGAAGAAAAAAGAAATTTTTATAGACTTTATGTGCCTTGTAAAGATAGATGTATTTTTAATCATGTGCACATGCCTCTCTGTATGGTTGGTACCCATGAGTGCAAGAGAGGGCATAAGTTCCCCAAGAGCTGGAGTTACTACAGGTTAGAGCAGTAGTGTGTGTGCCTGAAGTGCTGGAAACCCCGCTGTCTTCTGCTGAGCCGTCTCCCCAGCCCATTACCTGCCTCGCTTACCTATCTGTTGTTTTAGAGTGATCGTATCTGCATCGCTTGTGCTCTCGTCCACTGCTATGTGACCTCTTCCTTCTTCTGTGACTGCCGCTGTTCCTCCACATTACATAATCCCAATCTCTTTCGTCCCAGTCAGGACAGTAAGGTCTCTTTGAATGTCTCATCTACACAAAAGACAAATTTCCCCGGTTAAATTGGATTCTGTGATATGTAGTAAAAGCTTTCTTTGCAAATTCACACTAGTTCTGATTTTTTTTTCCCTTTTCTTCCCCAAATGACCTCACTATGTAGCTCTAGTAGTACCGGAAATATGCAGACCAGGCTGGCCTTGACCTCAGAGACCTGCCTGCCTCTGGTATACTGGGATTAAAGGCGTGTCATGCCCAGCATTGACCTTGTTTTAAATCTAAGTTCTCAAATTGTTGTCAATTACCTGAAATCATAAATATTATTGCATTGTCTCAGATTCTGGAATCTGAATTTTATTCCCACATTTTCTACCCTGTTCTCACCATGGCCAAATTTATAAACGTGGAAAAAGAGGTTTCTATACAGCTTAGGCAAAATTTTACCTCCGCCCTTCCAGAAGTACAAATTACAGGTTCAGACATGATTCAATCCCTCCCAGGAACACGTCTCTCTCTTATACAACCACAACTAACCCTAATTAATTTATCTGTTTAGATGTTACCATGTGCTTGCTACAACTCAATAAAAATGTTGTTCGGCAGAGGACCTCATTTTCCATGGTGCCTGCTGATATCTTGACTTTTTGCAAAGTGAAACAGGAAAAAATGTGGAGACATAGGAGGAAAAGCCCGAGAAGGAATATGGCTCATTATGGGTGTATCCGAACTGGCCTGCTTCAGGCATCACTAATAAAGCCAATTTACTTACAGGGCAGTCCATGATGATGAAGGCAATAAAAACTGTTTACCTAAGAGGGGAGATGATTCATACTCGTAGGGTGCTCCCCTCTCCTTTGCTAAAGGTAAATAATGCCCCTCTGGAGTACATTTTTGTTTTGTTTTGGAGAAAGGGTTTCTCTGTATAACAGTTCCAGCTGTCCTGGAACTCACTATGTAGACCAGGCTGGAACTCACAGAGATCCGCCTGCCTCTGCCTCCTGAGTGCTGGAATTAAAGGCGTGCGCCACCACTACCCGGCCTCAGGAGTACATTTTACAACTTTTGTTTACAAAGGAAAAAAATATTTTAACGATTAATCTTGTTACAAAGTACATCCTATGAGCCCTGCTTCAAACAAAGAGGATGTCATAATCTCTAGAGCCAACAAAATCCTAAACCCATCTCTGTAAAACCAAGCCCCGTCCCTGGGATTGACTCTTTGGGACACTTTTCTGTTTAATAAACTCAAGAAGCCGGGCTTTGTCTTGGTGGAAGTCTCTCAAGCCGGTCCCCTAGCGCCCACCGCGGCCAGGATCACATCAGCCTGTGGGTCCGGCCTGGTCACAAAAGACCTTTCGCTTCAAATTTCAAAAACAGAAAACCAGCACCCAAACTGTGTCGTGCCCCTTNTTNCCTCGGGCTCCTAAAATCGGGTTTCTTGGTCACCACCGAGAGCAAAACCACTACGACGAGAACCGAGAACGGGAGCGGAAGCCGCGCCCCGGCGGCGCCATTCCGCAGGGCGAGCGCGGCCTCCGCGCCATCGCCATCTTAGGCGTGGCCGCGGCCGCTCGCAGCGGGTCGCCCTCGCTCAGGACGCCCCCGCGGCGAGCCCCGTCCCCACCGCCGGTCAGAAACTGGAGGCCAGAGCTCCGCAGGGCCGGGACAGCGAGGCCAGAGCGCCGCGGGGCCGGGGGCCGGGAAGGGCCGCAGCGGGAGCCGCCCGCGCGCGACATCCAGTGCAGCCAAAGGCGCAGACGGCCGGGCAGCGCCGGGACAGCAGGACGGCCCGGACAGACACCGCGTCCTACCTTTCCGCAGACTCCAACCCGGGAGACAAAGCGCGCAAGGCGACGGTAGAAAAGGTGCAGCGACGGCTACGAACTCCCAGNACAAAATGGAGCTGACGGCTGCAGCACAAGCTTCTTCTCGAAAACACTGGTGACGTAGAGGGGCGGGGCCTGNTCTGCCCTGAGTGCGCAGGCGCGGGCCCGCCCACAGAGCGAGCCGGGGAGGATGGTGTAGGTGGTGGCCCTGTTGGTAAGGCTGGCTGAGAATTCTTAAACACCCTGCAGGTTACAGTCATACTCTTCTCCACGCTCCCCCCACCCCTGCCAAAAAAAAAAAACAAACACCTGAATCTGACTCTGCGAGCACAGGAAGACGAGGGAAGCAAGGTGGAACGTAGCACGTGCCCTGATTGCAACCGGTTAAACGTTTTGAAACTACAACTAAGTAGCTCTGGTTAGTAATTGGCTTGGTTTGCACTTTGACGAAGGTTCAGTGACCTATTTAAAACTAGTTTTTAGTGGTTGGGTATGGCATGCACTGAAATTAAATATATTCCCACAAGCTTTTTTGTTTGGGTTTTTTTGTCTGTTTTTTTTTCGTTTTTTGAGACAGGGTTCTCTGTGTAGCCCTGCTTACTCTGTATAGCCCAGTTGACCTGGAACTCT
This sequence comes from Neotoma lepida, assembly GCA_001675575.1. NCBI lineage: Eukaryota > Metazoa > Chordata > Mammalia > Rodentia > Cricetidae > Neotoma > Neotoma lepida. The sequence goes on along the minus strand of LZPO01055106.1, from coordinate 273,491 downwards.
TCCCTGGCCTCAAACTCCTTCTGCCTCTGCCTCTGCCTCCCCAGTGCTAGGATTAAAGGGATTCAAGGCGTCCGCTACCACCTCCCAGCCCAGGAGGTAATTTTAAGATGGTGAAGTCACATGGCCATGTACCCTTTAACNTTAGTAAAAATTGGCTCTAAGTCATGTCGCTGCTTACATCTTAAAAGTCATCAACCAAAATGGAGGAGAGCCACATGGTTGCTATTTAAAATATCTGTTCTAGTAGATCGAGTAGAAGGCAGGAGTGCCAGCCATACCCTGTAACAGGTAGGGACTGAGGGATGCTGGGAGAACCCAGAGGTCAGGTCCAAGATGTTAAATAGGTACCTCAGCCAGTTGTCCTGGCTTTAGAAATTTAACACTGGTCACATTGCATCCACAGTCAGAAAGTACATGAATGCTGGTTCTTAGCTTGCTCACCCCACCTTTTTACTTTCATGTGTATGGATATTTTGCCTGCCTGTATGCCTGGGCACTATGTGTCCACAGAGGAGGGCAATCCTCTAGGACTGGAATTACAGGTGGTTGTGAGCCACCCTATGGGTATTGGAAATTGAACGCAGGTCCTTTGGAAGAACAGTCAGTGGTCTTAACCACTGAGCCATCTCTCCAGCCCCTGGTCCCCTNTTTTTATACAGTCCAAGACCTTGTCCAAAGAATTGACCCATTTAGGGTGGGTCATCTCAAACCAGTTAAGAAACTCTCACAGATATGCCCAGAGCTTTGTTTCCATGGTGATTATAAATATCNCTGGATCTCTGTGAGTTTGAGGCCAGCCTGGTCNACAGGATGTACAGGACAGCCAAGACTACACAGAGAAATCCTGTCTTGAAAAAAACAAAACAAAACAAAAANAACAAAAAAGGATGACCACATGGCATAAAGCAACAATTATAAATTATATAAATTATATAGCAATTATAAAACTTCTCAGTCCTACTGAGCCCTTAGTTTATCACTGTATCACTTTTTAGACTAAAGAAGCAACAAGTCTCCAAAATATTTTGGATATGTATAGATTTTTGCATGATGATAAGAATTTAAGGTTATATTTGCTATAACATGCTATATATGTAATTCAACTCTGGTTTATAATATACTCTATATAGTCATAAAATTTTAGGGTTGTAAAAGTCTACTCAGATTAACAGAAGCTGACTTAGAGATTTACACCTAAGTACTTACATCTTTGCTAACTGTTCAACAACAAGCTTCTAGAAACAACATGTTTGATAAATATTATTTTAAAATTATATTAAAAATGGATANTCATGTAATAAAACAAGGCATTGCTTTGTATTTAAATTAAACATATTGAACAATAGCAGTGGTACAGAATATGTTCAAGACTGGGGTGAATGTTACAGGTCTCCCAGATGGACATCATTACTGTAAACACAGAAGGACCACAGTCTCTGACATCATCAGAACTGGATAAACCACAATGGGTGTGTTCCAGCGAAGGGCTTGCCAAGTATCTGTCCAGGGCTATTATAGCTACTGAGCAAATGGGTTGGCATGAATAGTTATGTCCTTAATGTGTACATCGTTAAGAGGTCTGTATGTCTTCTCATTTACTGGTAACTTCTCCAATTCATCCAAAGTCTCCAGACCATCTATTACCCTGAAAGAGAAACAATGTGGNATGTGAAAAATTTCTCAGCTTGAAATATAAAGTATTTANAGTATACTTTATATATAAAGTATCTCCAGAGGAGAGGGCTCCACCTCTGTGTCGCCTTCTCTTCTGATTAGGCNCCCTGGCTGGATNTGCCTCNTGGACACACGTGGCAAAATGGAGCATCAAGATCAATCCCATCTNNGGAAGTCACCAGGAAAGTGAAGTGGCCCTGAATTCAGGTGGCTCAGGGCCCACACTTCCCCAGGTCTTTCTCANGACAACTGGGTGACATCAAGGACATGTATACCTGCTGCTATGGTTTGGAAGTTGAGTGTCCCTCAGAAGTCCATGTGCTAGAGACTTGGTCACCAGCTTGGGACTACTGGCAAGTACTAAAGCCTTTCAGGGAGATGGAGTCTAGGTCCCAGGGAGATGNCCCCGTGCAAGNGTGAGGATGGGAGTTCAACCCCCAGCACACCTATAAGTCCAGAGCTAGCTGAGGGGAGATAGGAGGGTCCATCAGGGTTAGGGAAGCCACCTGGTACCAACCTCTGTCCTTCACACCCATGCTCATGTACAGTTGCATCTGAGCACGTGTACACACACACACACACACACACACACACACACACACACACACAGGAAAAAGAGGTGGGGCATAGTCGGAGATCTTGGGTCATAGGGATATGCTCTTAAGGGGATTGTGGAATCTTCTCTCTTTCCCTCGCCTCTGCTTCTTGGCCATGAAGTGAGCAGTTCTGGTCCACCACATGCTTCCATGATGTGCTGAACAGNCCAAAGCAATTGGGCAAATGATCATGGACTGAAACTTCTAAAAATGTGGGTTAAAAAAAAGTGTTTTCTTAGAACAAAATACATGGTTGGAATCTGAAACTATCCATTTGCTGAGGGAAAACGCTTTTTTATATTACACCTCGATGTAATGCAAAGTAAGCATCAGGGTATATATATATATTTAAATTTTTATGTGTGTGGGTGTTTTGCCAGCATGAATGTCTGTAAACCACACGCATGCAGTTCCTGAGGAAGCCAGAAGAGGGTGTTAGTTCCCCAGGAACTGGAGTTACAGAGGTTGCAAGCCACCAAGTGGTGTGGAAATCAAACCCAGGTCCTCTGGAAGAGCAGCCAGTGCTTTTAACTTATGGGCCATCTTTCCAGCTCCATGAAGCAAGACTTACATTTACACTTATGATACATTAATTTTGTATTTCCACTAAGATATAAAAGAACATGGGAACAGCCAGGCTTAGTGGCACATGCCTTTAATCCCAGCCTGTGGGAAGAGGCGGCAAAGGCAGGCAGATCTCTGTGAGTTCAAGGCAATCCTGGTCTACAGGGTGAGTTCCAGGTCAGCTGGGGCTCCTTAGTAAGCCCTGTCTCAAACAAGCAAACAAAAACACAAGACAAGCACACAGGGAAGAATGCCAGAAAGGATAACCACAAGGACCACACCTTTTAGATTTACTCTTACATTAAAACTATTATGAAGTTCTATAAATTACCTTCTTGACTGTATGGAAAACAGGAGAATTTGGGAAATTCTGAGCTCTAGCAAAAAAGGGCAAGTAGACTTGAAAGGGTCAAGGATCTGGAACACGAGGTCCTCAGNAAACCACAGAAAGGTTAATATCATCTTTCCAGAAAAATGTGTGTNCAGATACAACTTNGAGTAGTTTAAGGGAACTGGATAGAAGTTCATTGGTTAAGAGCACTGGCTGTTCTTGCACAGGACCAGGGTTTGGTTCCCAGCACCCACCTGGCAGCTCACAGCCATCTGTGAGTAGCTCTAGTTCCAAGAGATCCAGAACTCTCTTGGGACCCCTTCAGGCACCAGGCACACACATGGTGGACATAAACTCAAACATCATACAAATAAAATTGAAAAAAAAAAAATCTAAAAACCAAGTAATCTAAAAACTTAAGGCTAACCTTTACAGTTTTGTTTAAAATTTAGTAAGATAAGCCCCGGAAACTACTGATTAACAGTAGTTAACATGAGTTAAGGAGAAAATGAAGAGCCTCTCCATGTCAGCGTGNAGACAGGAAGATACTAGGTTCAGTTGCTGCATCAGTAGATGTTAAGCATTTGGAACACAAGCAAAGAGTGGAGCCTCTAGCTTTCAACCTAGCCTAGCATTCAGACACTAAATGAGACTCTGGCCATGCATGGTAACTCACAGCTATCATTATCTCAGAACAGGGGATGCTGGGACAGGATCATGAGGTTCAGGGAAGTCTGGGCTACATGGCTTTCAAAAAATCTTGTTTCAAAAACCTAAAAATTAAAACCAAAATAAACCCCCGAACTCTAGAGCCATGTTTTGTTTTGTTTTGTTTTTATTAGTGAGCATGATAAATACATGTTGAATGGGTAAATTTTACTTCCCATTGAATTATAAAAGCAACTTTCAGGTTAAGTGTTTATAATGCATAATTTGGCAAAAACTGCCAAAGAGCTCCCTAGGATCAGTTTTTACTGGGGCACATTTTATTGATGGCACAATCCATCCAGCTGAAAAACATTACCTACTCTCCCTACTAGGTAAGGTGTGNTCACAATGTCAAGTTCTAGATCTTCTGGGAAAGTTCTTTATTTTAACGCTTTAAAAATTACGTTTGTTTACTTTTCATGTGCAGTTGTGGAGTGTGTAGAGGCCAAAGGACTTCTGNGGAGTGGGTTCTCTCCTTCCCCTTTCCGTGGGCTCCAGGGGTCAGACGCAGGTTATCAGGTTCACACNCGACAAGTGCCTTCTTTACCCGCTGAACTGCCTAGCTCAATGGAAAAGTGTTTAAAACCCTTTAGTTCTTTCTCCTTTTTCCTGACACAAGCTCTGACTAGCTGTATTTCCTGCANAACCATGAGGTGAGCTTGAAAGTGAAAANCAAGGATNGCTGAAAAGCAAGAGGTGCCTGGACNCNNGTGACAGTCNTCATGCTAGTCCTCATGCTAGTCCAGTCTCTTTAAGTCACTATTTGCAGATATGCTGCTTGCTGTTAAATGTTGTTCTTACTGAAAACATATATATATATATATATATGTATGTATGTATATATATCACTATTAATTTGCAAAACATGCTAAGCAATTCTTTGGTTCCTCTTAAACAAAATAAAGAAAACAATGTTCAGACAGTGTATACTTCCTCAGGGTAAGAAAGCTGGTGACTGGTGGGCCTAAAGTCCAGGTACTTTTATTGTCCAACCAGTCTTCCCAGCACCAGCTATGCTACGATCACAGGCAGTACACTGATGTGCCAAGGAAGGAGATGACTGGAACACTCACTTTCCAAATACCGTGTATTTCATGTCCAGATGCGGCTGCTTGCCATAGGTGATGAAGAACTGAGATCCATTGGTGTTNGGGCCGTTATTAGCCATAGATACAACACCTCTAACGTTGTGCTAAAAAAAGACAAACCAAGGCATTAACTGTGCTGTCAACTGCACATTCCAAAGGCAAATTGAAACATTCTCTGCCTTTCCAATATTCAGGGGANCAAGAAATGGTTTGGTTAGCTTTCCTCTCTTAGTATTAACCCAAATGTGAAGACTGTNTAAGATCTTTACCCTGATAACCTTGACTGTCNTTTGCTTATATAATTATCACATCTTCCAATCAATTTCATTTTCACTTTGGAGAAGTAGTCACAAACACTTTTATTTCTATCACTGTATAACAGAAAGATTCCTTACATCTGTATTAAGGAATAGTGTGCTTGAATGAAAAAATGATCAGGCAACAAAACCCAAGTCCCCCAAATCTCTNCTTGCACACTGGACTCTAGGCTAGTTTCTTCATCTGTGAAACAAGGGAGTTGGACTAGTTCAGGGGTCAAAACGAAGACACTCAAAAGGGTCAAGCAGATTGTACACTGACCAAAGGCCAAGCAGATCGCACACTGACAACTGGGCAGAGATGGAGTCTGGCAAAGTCAATAGTGTATCTCTTGCCCATGGATTTTTTTCTTAATGGTCATAGAGAATGCATCAGTGAATCTTCCTCCCATGGCTAGTCAATCAATTTATTACCCCAGGACTGGATGATCTGCTGTCTCTTATACACATCTTTTTTTCTTAATGGTCATAGAGAATGCATCAGTGAATCTTCCTCCCATGGCTAGTCAATCAATTTATTACCCCAGGACTGGATGATCTGAGAAAGCCCTCACCTAGCTCTAATATTATCAATACTACTAGTTTACAAGGCATGGTAAAAAAGAATATCTTACTGAAATAAATAGAGATAAGTCTGAGCTGTGCCACAGAGAGATACCCAGTCAACAACAGCAAAACATATAACTAACCACTGGTCACTCTAGCATTAGCTGTTCATCA
>LZPO01055106.1:211112-224889 GCA_001675575.1 Neotoma lepida | reverse complement strand
CTTCCTCAATCACTCTCAACCTTTGTATGTTTATGTACCGCCTGTGCTCATGGTGCCCAAAGAGGCCAGAACAGGACACCAGATGCCCTAGATCTAGAAATACAAGTAGCTGTGAGCAGCTAATATGGGTTCTCGGTGAGCAGTGCTTCTAACTGTTGAGCCATCTCTCCAGTCCCTGTCCTTATTTTTTGATAGGGATTCTTTTATTTTGTTAAAATTTTACTTTANTATTTTAAATGTGTATATGATATGTATGTACGAAAGCAGATACATGGGTACCATGGCATACCTGTGGAAGTAAGCCAATAACATTCTCTTCTTGGGTTAAAATTATTAAGCCCACTGTCCTTTTTAGATATTTGTTTTTTTCTTTAATTACTGGGGGAGTTATATCCAAGTAAGCCNCCCATGGAGGCTAGAAGAGGGTATTGGGTCTCCAGGAGCTAGAATGACAGGTGGCTGTGAGTCACATGGGTGCTGGGAGCTGAATTTCGTTCCTCTATAAGAACGGCACATACTTTGAACTCCTGAGCCATCTTTCCAGCCCTTATGCCCTACTGAAAGACTTTGTCACTCGATGGTTCTGTCCCGTGTTAAAGATGGCTATTGGTCAAAATTCCAACAAGGAGAGATNTATTGGATTTTTTTTTGTAACATGAGCTAATGGGAAAATAGTGCAAGGTCACCTTGCTACCTTGGTGCACTCTGCACCTTTTACAAAATAGCAAGGAAGACATCCTCCATACTTTCTGCAAAGGTAGTGCCAGTCAGGCTGCAGATTTGTTTTACAGACCAGTGTGAAGGTCAATGAAGAACAGGGACTGAAGTGAAGGACACAACAGGAGCGCATGGTCATGAAATACCTATGACCTCACCTCAACAGTTAGTTTAAATTCTGAGAAAAAAGGAATAAAAAAAAGTAAAATTATGTCAAATAGCTATCTAGTCAGTGAATTATTTACAATTTATGCAACAAATATTTAATGACCACAGCACACTAATTTCTGCTTTATTTTACCAGGGAAATAATTCTGCTCCTGCTCACGTCTTCTCCCAATGTACTGCTAATGTATTTTCAGGTCACAATAAACAAAATGCTGATAATACCCTCACAGCATACCTGGTCCAGTTTAGCTCTCCTCAGCTTCTGCAGTGTTCTATCAGACGTTAAAACTTTTGAACTACTATGGGCTTCAAAATATTCTTCTACCAAGTCACTCTGAAATGGACAAAGTAATGTCAGGTTTAGGTAATTTCAGATATTTATACTGTATAAAATCTAGATAGCAATTAGTTAAAATTGGGCCCAAGATATCCTCCTGCCTCAGCTTCCCAAACAGCTGGGACATATAGGTGTGTGTCAACATGCCTAACTAAAATACCTTATCTGACAATTTTTTAAAATAGTATACAGGTCAAGGATCAACTTATANATATACAACATATAACTCTGATGAAAATATAATTTACAGAATAGACTAACTGGCAGGGTGTGGTGGTATACGCCTTTAATCTCAGCACGTGGGAGGCAGAGGCAGGTGGATCTCTGAGTTCAAAAGTCAGCCCAATCTACACACAGGACAGGCAGAGCTATATAATACAGAGACCCTATGTATGTTACATTACTGATCATGAATAAGCACCCAGAACTGAAAAAAAATCCAACGACAGAAACAGGTATGTGTGGGAATTCATGTGTAAAGCTAAGAACAAACAAACAAAAAGAATTATTCTGTTCCAACAAAATTATTTCTAAATTACAATATANAGTTTTATTTTTATGTTAAAAAAGAGTTATTACTTATCAAGACCTTCACTTCTCCTCAGATAATCTTAGTTGTTGCTTTAGTTACTCAGTGCTGATGAGGTACCATGAAAAGAAAAAGGAGCCAACATCAAGGTTAAAAAGAATTGTCACTTAGTTCAGTAAAATGGATCAATACATATTTTTCTGATTTGAGGCAAGATTAACCTCTGGGTTGGCAAAGAAGTGGACAACTACTTGTGGTGATATTTTATCTGTGTTCCCCAATAAAATTTATCTGAGGATCGGAGGAAAAACGGGGCTGCCAGCCACTAGTAGTAAAANAATAGTCATGAAGTTAGCACACGCCCTTAATCCGTTTGTTTCTCTGTGACTCCAAGGTCACATTGGGTACTAGGGAAAGGGGGCNGTGGCACACGCCTTTAATCCCAGCATCAGCCATAGANTTCTAGAGGTCCATGCAGACAAGACAGGAAGTGATGTAGCTTGGTGAGAATAGGATATGAGTTANCAGAATGGACAGACATAAAAAGCCAGGTTAGACCGGAAGTCGCTCTCTTCTCTTCGATTCGCTCCTTGGAATNTGAGACAGCATTGGTGAGGTGAGGCTAGTGGTGGCTTGCTCCTAATTCCTCTGATCTCTGTCAGATTTTNACCCTTATTTCTTGGTCTGTGTGTTTATTAATAAGACTAGTTAGAAGTTCGTCTTACAACTACTGAAACAGTATGGTTCCTAACTGTTCTGAATCTTTACAGACAACAGCAGGACAATGATTGTAGAAACAGTGTGAAGCTGAAAGTAGTGGAGCATGGATTTGGAGACTGCATTCAAGGCCAGCCTGTGCTCATATCACTCTTGCAAATAATTCGGCACTGNTCAGCAGTCGGGCACCTATCACCAACCATCACTACTACAAAAACAAAACTAGATGAAAAGCAAGTACTGAGAAGTTCCTCACCAGAGNTCAATCAGTATTTAAAAGTTAGTTTTCACACAGCTGAGTTGGGATGTTACTTTTAGTGTATATTACANTACTNATCATGAATAACAAATATATGTGGGAATTCATGCTGCAAAGCTAAGAAAATATAGAAAAATAAAGAAAATGAGGGCTGATCCCTGCTGTAGCCCTGTCCAGTCAGGGAGCCCACAAGAAGGCACCACAGACAGTTCTCCTAAGGCCATGTCTCCTTCACTCACTGCTTTGTCCCTTCTCGTTTTCTTAGGTGGCGTCCCCTTGGAAACAGCAGCGGGAAGTACTCTACTCTGNACTCGACTCTTCTTCTGAGAGAACCCAACTACACCAGTGTCCTCCTCTTCCTCATCCTCTGAGTTGGAGGCAGAATATTCACTCTCACTGTCACAATGAGACGTCGGCACTGTAGAAGAACAAAAGCAATCGGGAAAATTTGATGGATCCAAGAAAAGCTATTTGAGGAGAATCAAGAATGTGGGCTTTGAAGTAATTTTTCTTAATTTATTTTTATTTTATGTGCACTGGTGTTTTGCCATAGGTGTCCAGTGCCCTGGAACTAGAGTTACAGATGGTTGTAAGCTGCCATGTGGGTGCTGGGAGTTGAACCCAGATCCTCTGGAAGAGCAGTCAGAGCTTGTAACCACTGAGCCATCTCTCCGGCCCCCAAATTAAGAGATTTTTAATTACAGTTTTGTCATTACTTGCTCATGACTTCACAGTTAATTACATAGATTCTCTAAGTACTACTTCTCCAATTATCAGATAAGGGTAAGCATGCCTAACTAACCTACTGGAAAATTATATTGGAAGGAAGCATTTGTGTGTGTGTAACGAGTACTCCTGTGTGTGTGTGTCGGGGGGTGTTATGTATTTGTGTGTGTGTAACGAGTACTCCTGTGTGTGTGTGTCGGGGGGTGTTATGTATTTGTGTGTGTGTAACGAGTACTCCTGTGTGTGTGGGTGGGTGTTATGTATTTGTGTAAGTGTCCATCTGCGCATGCACACATGGAGGCCTGCAATTGAGTTAAGAGTCTTGATTACTCCCTCACCTTANATATTGGGCAAGCTCTCCTGCTGAACCCAGAGCTTGCAGCTTGCTCAGGGAATTCTGTCTTGACCACCCACGCATGCTGGAATAATAGTTGGGTTCCCCATCCACCTGTTTCTCTATGGATTCTGGGGATTAGAACTCTCATTCTCATGCTTATAAAGCAAGTGCTTTATGTGGTGAGCCATCTCTCCAGCACCTGAAATATATCTAAAACAACTAATAATNTCAGTTATACTTAATATTTTCTCTTGCTAACAGAACTCCCTTTTTTGGACAGTGTGGTAATGTGCTCCACTATATAGTAAAAAATTGTGATCATCATCTCTTTTCCCTCTGCCAAAAACTTGCTTTCCTTCCCAGCCTTGCACCTCCATGGCTATGTGCCACTTTGACCACCAAGACTGGGGAAGCTGACTGAAAGCTGCTAAGAAGGATCTCCCTCCCACAGGGAGGGCATCTCACACTTACGCAACAGAGACTACTCTGAACGTGAAGCGTCAACCTGAAGATGAAAAACGCAGTGGCAAAGTAAAGACTGAAAGAAGCAAGGCCCTTAATGATAATGCTGACATCAATTATGAAACTTGGACTGTAGATACTTTATGCTGTGAGATACTTAATTGTCTTAAATTATTAGTGTAGAAATGTTTACATCACACACTGCTCCATCCCACAGCTGATTCACAACTTATACTTTTTACAAACCACTATCACTCCCCACCACCCTCCCAGAAACAAGAGCTCATTTTATACTTCCCAAATAAAGATATCACTAGCTTTATATTCCACAATATATATAGAATTATGTTTAGGGGCTGCAGAGATGACTTAGTAGTTAAGAGCACATACTGCTCTTCCAGAGGATCTGAGTTCGATTCCCAGCACCCACATTAGGTGGCTTACAACTGTCTGTTGTTACAACTCCTTACATCTCTGACCTCTGTAGGCACTTGCATTCAAGTACACATAACTTACAGCAGAAACATAATTAAATCTTAAAAAAATAAAATTANCCTTAATTCCCTACATGTTGGTGAAATAACTTTAACCAAATCAGTTGTTTACTGTGAATGACAGAAGGATTCCCTAAAATTGTGCAGAGNTGGTATATAACACAGATGCTTATTAAAGAGAGGAAAAAAGGAAATTTGTCACTTTGTAGGTGGAGATACAGTCTGACAGTCTAGGAACATGAGTATCCTCTCTTATGAAAAGTGGTAGGAATGACAGCAGGAACTGTTAGAGTAACAGGCGGCCCCTAACCCAAAGTGAAAGACTACTGAATATGTTTGATNTCCCTTCAATCACTCCTCAAAATCACCCTAAGGCTGGTACCGACATTACACTAGGATATCAATAAAGTTGCAGGCAAAGAGAAGAACCAGGAAGTGGTCATCCAAAGACTGAAAAACCAAGCAGTTGATGTATAGAACTTGTATACTTTACCATCATTGTCTCTAATTTAGTTAATTTTTATAAAAAACTTCATGTTGCTAGGCATGCCTGTAATCTCAACATTTGGAAAGTAGAGGTTGGATGATGAGGAATTCAAGGCTGGCCAAGTCTACATAGTAAGCATGAAGCTAGCCTGGGCTACATGAGATCTTGTCTCAAAAAACAAACAAACAACAAAACTTCACATTAAAAGAAATACATACCAATTATTCTTTTTCTTAGACTACGAGGTGGTGTTGACAGAAATTCAGTTTTGTTATTGTTCTGTTTAAAAATTAAAAGGCACAGTAAGTAATACGAATAATCAATATTATAATACAATCAATCCCAGAAGTAAAAAAAAAAAAAGAAGAAAAATATGTTGAACTAGATGAGCCAGTAGTTCCTAGCACTAGAAAACAATAACAAATGAATTCGCTTTTATAAAAAAGAAATACACAAATTCTAGGGCTGGACAAAGCACTCCTGGCAGGAAGCCAAGGGGACTGGAGAGGGAGTGCTGCAGGGTCTTAACGCCCCTCTCTGCCCAGAGCCACGAAGCCTGCCTTCTGTCTAAGCTACTCTCCCCAGCCCCTTCACACTCCTTTGCTCTACCTTTTGTCTGCTTTGCTTCTGCCCCATCATGCCATGGGAACCCTTGTTCTTGCATTCACTTTTCAGTTGCTGTGACACAAACAGGCTAAAAAAAAGTCTGATTCCATCTCCTTTTGCTGTGGTCTGAATGGCCCCANAGGCGCATACATTTGAATGCTTGGTCACCAGGCAGTAGGACTCTGATAGGATTAGNAGGTGTGGCCTTGTTTGAGGGAGTGGGCTGTGNCATTTCAAAAGCCCACGCCAAGCCCAGTCTCCCTCTCTGCTTGCAGATGAGGATGTAGCTCTCAGCTACTTCTCCAGCATCACTCTTGCCTGCTGCCATGTTCCCTGCCATGTTAACAATAAAGCNTCTGAAACTGTAAGCAAGTCCCCAGTTAAATGCTTTCTTTATAAGAGTTGCCTTGGTCCTGGTGTCTCTTCACAGCAATACAACAGTGGTTAAGATACTTCTCAAATTCTCTTAAGTGTTTTNGTTTTCTGTGTTCTCTGGATTACGAGGGCTTAAATCCAAGTTACAAGTGGTAAATTNCAAAGCTCTCTGATACAGATAGCCTGACTGATAGCCCTCTTAGATAGGAATTCGCCCTGAGTGCTATATTAATTGCCTACAATCTAGTCTGAGGAATGTCATATGGACTGACTGTAGGAGGAAGTCTATCACTCTGCTAGGGCTCTGAGAGCTTGAAGACTCAAGTCATTTCCACTTCGTTCTCGGCTTTGTACTTGTGGTTCAAGATACGAGCCCTGTGTTCTGCTCCCACAGCCAAGCCTGCCATCTGCGGCCTGTCCTCCAGCATCATGGACTCTGGCCCTCTGGAAATGTGAGCCCAAATAGGCTCTTCNGTAAATTGCCTTGGTCCTGCTGCTTTATCACTGCAGCACAAAAGGAACTAATGCACTGACAGATCACAACGTTGACTGAAGAAAAGGGTCAAAGGAAAACGTTTAAGGTTCAGCCCATGCCAGATGGTGGTGGTGCACACCTTTAATCCCAGCACTCAGGAGGCAGAGGCAGGTGGATCTCTGTGAGTTCGATTTTTCTGAAACTCAAATTCTTCATAAGTCTGGCATATAATCGATAAATGCCCATCAACTATAATGCTCAACTGAAGCTAAGAGATGAAAAGCTTTGTTNATCATGTCTTCTTGGTTTTCCTTCTTTTGTCAACTGCTTACCTCTAGTTGAACTTTCTCTGAAGTAGAATGCCCTAAATGAAACAAAAATCACATTTATTACAAAAATCTCATTTTAGATCATGACCTAGTTTTGCTGAAAGCAAAGTTGTATTTTTTATTACTGAATNCTCATTTAACTACAGGTTAATAGTCACTAGGAGTTTTATGACTATTCCTACCAGTGACAACTTTATAGCATTCTTGCACTTTTGTAGCATTCCAGTAAGAAAAATAAAAACCTGAGCCTTTTTCATTTTGATTAGGAAGTGTACTTTTATTTTAGTTGGAATGGGTCATTCAAAAATAACAAGCCACTCAACTTCCANGCTCCAAAAGCCTTATTTCAGAGTACATGCCAAAGCCAAGTTTGGCTAACGCAGACCAATGATTGTTTTTAGATGCCCTGTCAATTATCCCAATGTCAGATGCAAATTATTGACTGATAAATAGAGAACATTAAAGTAGATGGGATTTTTAAAATTATATTCTGTTGAATTATCAGAGTAGAAAAGGATACATGAAAATTCACTAAGATTAAAAAAAAAAAGTAGCTCAGACTATCTTGATGCAACTACAAAAGTTCTTCAAAGAAATGTGATGGTGTCTTACCCTTGCCTTTTTGAGTGTCTTTCATAATTTCAGGAACAGTCTTTGAGTCAAGCGGAACAATTTTTCTTGGCTTTTTTGCTAGTTCTAAAGCTGTAATCAAGGGAAAAAGCACTTTTGTTGAACATCAGACACAGAGGGAAGTAGCTTTCACTCACATGAGCTTTTTAAAACAAAAACCTGCATATTAATTTCATTAGAAAGATAAATAAATCTACCCAGATTAAGAGTACTGATAGCCGGGTGGTGGTGGCACACGCCTTTAGTCCCAGCACTCAGGAGGCAGAGGCCAGCCTGGTCTACAGAGTGAGTTCCAGGACAGCCAGGGCTACACAGAGAAACTCTGTCTCAAAAAAACCAAACCAAACAAACAAACAAACAAACAAAAAAACAAAACAAAAAACAAAAAAAGTACTGCTTTTTAAATAACCTTTCAGCTGTCTTCCTAGCATCTTTTTTATCTTTAAAAACAATTGCATTTACTCATCTGTGTGTGTGTGGATATACGCACGCCAGTGTGCATATGCAAGTCAGAGAAGTCAGTTTTCCAAATGTGGGTCCTGGAGATCAAATTCAGTTTGTCATGTTACACAACAAATGCCTTTACCCGCTGAGCCATCTAACCCCATTCCTAGCATCTAAATCTCCCAATAATGCACAAATTTCTCAAACAGCATAATAGAAATTGCTGGCATCTCTACCAACAGCTTATATTCCTTCCACTTTTCTTTTTCCTCTGAAATGCTCATTGTGTTCTCTCTCCATTTCTTTTGTTTGTTTGTTTTGAGACAGGGTCTCATTATGCAGTTCTGGCTGTCCTGGAACTCGCTCTGTAGACCAGGCTGGCCTCAAACTCATGGAGATCCATCTGCCCCTGCCTCCTCAGTACTAGGATTAAAGGTATGCACTGTGCCTGGTTTGCCTTCCTTTTCTTATATATAGTGTAGCCACAACCTCCTGAGGTGATGCAATGGCAAGAAGTTGGGAACCTAAAAACCAAGTGAAAATTGTATGTAGTTAAAATTTTAAATTTTCTATGAAAAATGGTGCTCTTGTATTTAAAACTATACATATGAATGATTCATAAAATATGGTATTGAACAGATGGTTGCTTCTTTGGTGAAGCACCAAATGAAATAGTTGGCTTTTAGGTGACATTTTAAATAAANCATCTAATCTTTATTTCAATGATGCTCACACTCTCACACTGTGACAAGCATGTGGAAAATGAGCCTACATGAGGAAACAGATTTATCTTACTTCTTTTATTCTTTCTTTTTAAATTTAGATTTTTTTATTATGAGAATTTTTCCATTCATTTTATACACCAATCCAAGATCCCCCTCTTCCTGTCCCTCTTTTATTCTTTTTGAGATTTATCTTCATCATTTTTAACTATGCATGTGTTATGTAAGTGCAGATGCCCATAGTGGCCGGGGCATCAGATGCCCCACAGCTGGAGTTACAGGTGGTTGTGAGCCACCTGATGAGGGTGCTAGGAACCAAACCTGGGTCCTCTGCAAAGGCAGTGCATGCTTTTAACTACTGAGACACTGTCCAGCTTATTTCTTCTATTCTTTAAATAGAGAAAGTATATCTGTATTTAAATTTAGGCCATTTTTCTGGCCCATATGCCCTTCCTAACTGTTAGAATTTTTATCTTCTGATCTTGGAATGTAGCTAAGACACTCCACAAGATCAACAAGCACTTCCTTTTCTTAATTTCCTGCTCTATGTAAATCATTAGGTGTTTGCTGCTGCTATAGTTTGTTTGCTTTTCATGGTCTTGTTTTTTAAGACTTCCTTTGGTTTTGGTCAGAGAGGCTTCTTTGAAATAGACAGCAGTTACTGCAGAGACCCTAAGTGGCCTGAGTGCCAAGAATAAGTGACNCCTGACTGCTCAGGCACAAAAGCATCACCACCTCCAAGGCCAGGCAACATCTCTGAAGANGAAGCAGGAAGAGGGTGAGAGCCGGAGGGGCAGAGGGCAGTGCAAGCCGTCTTCCATGCATGACAGAGATGCTGCATGAGCTTTGGCAGCTGTGATTACTTCCACATGACCAACACACACTAGNACCCCAGCAATATTCCGTCACCAAGGAGTTAGGGGCTCAAAAGGTCCTGACCCTTCCTGAGGATTTATAGGCAGTTAAGGAAGTTACTGTGGAGAGCTCAGAAGGCCCCATCTGTCCTNAGAATCTACAGGTGACCGTTAGGGGAGGAAGAGTCTTTCTTTCAGTGCTGTAGCTCCTGGGAAGTTGCCCAGTCTTCTATAAACAATCCCTCACCCATGTAAATAACCTTAATTATACTCATTAGTGGGAGAGAGAGAGTTGGGAGGGAGAGGCAGAGACTGATAGATTAAAGTACAAGGGGGACTAATCAGGAAGGGGGGGGACCAGCAGGAGTGGGAAGGGGACAAGAAAGGTCAATGTGTGTGGACTATGATATACATGTATGAAAATGTCATAATGAAGCCCATTACTATACATAGTCATGTATGCTAATAGAGAGACTTAAAAACAAAATGCTTTCCTTGAAATCAATCCTCCGCTTGGAGCCCACTAACACTTCTTTTCTAGACCCCAGCAGCTCTGGTGATTATCCCATCTCTTCTTCACTGTCCTCATCCTTTGCTGTGTTCTAGGCATGCCTATGGCTCAGTCTCTGGTCCTCTCTAGAAAAAGTGACATTTTTGGATTAAAAGGCTCTGATCCACAGGATGGGGAGATGGGTAGGGAATAGATAAATTATCTATCAACAAAATGTCACACAAGTTCACACAATTAGCTGAGATCATTTTGGCTTTATATTGAAATAAAAAAAAAAGGATTTTTTTTGTTGTTGTTGTTTTTTGAGACAGGGTTTCTCTGTGAAACAGTCTTCACTGTCCTGGGACTCACTCTGTAGACCAGGCTGGCCTCGAACTCACAGAGTTCCACCTGCCTCTGCCTCCCAAGGGTTGGATTAAAGGCGCCACTACTGCCCGGCTGGATTTTTATTTTTTATTTTTTTTAAGGAAGTCTTTCACTATTCTGCTTAGGTTGGCCTTCAAGTATCTTGGGCTTCCTGCCTCAGCCTCCTGAATAGCTAGAATTACAGGTATATGACACCACTTCTAGCTTTCTACCCAATAGAAAGTAATTATTAAATGCAAAGGAAACATTGAAAAGGGAAGTAAAATAATGTTTGTTTTTTTTTTTGGAGATAGGGCCCAGACTACAGATGTAGCCCAGACTGGGTTCAAAGCTACTTTATAGCTGAGAATAGGCCTGACTTCAGATCCTCCTGCCTCTAACTAGTGTACTGGTTATTAGAGTAACTAGTGTAACTAGTGGTAGGACTTGGTTAGTAAAATAATAATTCAAGAGGAAAAAGAACAGGACAATCACCAATATACGACTAGAGAGAGGGGCAAATTCCTTAAGGTTGCCTTAATTTCAACATGTACAATAACCTTTACAAAGCACAATGGCCAGGACAGTTACCTTCCCCATTCTAATCCACAACACTTCTGCCTATCAAGATGTTAACTCCAGAAACTACAGGATCACTCTGGAACCCAACTTCCCTACCATGACCCGTTCTTTTCTGACTCTAGTTCACCAGAGCTCTCACTTTCAATCTGTACNCCAAGAATACCCAGTTCACACTACAACAAGCACTAAGTTACAAATCTGCTCAGGTAACATCTTTCCTTAAAAACACCCAATGACTGGGTCTCCAAGATGGCTCAGCGTATAAAGGCACTTGCCACCAAGCCTGATGACTTAAGCTGATTTATAGGACCTATGTTGCAAGAAAGTATCAGCTCCAACAGTTTGTCCTCGAACTTACACACACATGCTGTAGTACTCATGTGCCCATACATGCACAGCCATAAACACACAAATAAATGAAGCTATTAAAAAGAAAAACCATTCAGTGACTTTACAACTTATCCCAAAAAGAAATATATACACTCTTGCTTGGAATACAGGCCTTCCCTTATCTCTCCCCTAAAACATCTTCCTGGATTCTATTCTCCAGTTCATGCTCCATTCATACCTGATCTGCAGAAATGTGAATGGATCTTTTTTTTAATTTCCTTTATGTGTTTGATGCTCTATTTGCACATACACCTACACACCAGAAGAGGGCATCAGGTCTCATTATTGATGGCTGTGGTTGCTGAGATTGAACTCAGGACCTCTGGAAGAGCAGTCAATGCTCTTAACAGCTAAGCCACCTCCCCAGCCCACTGATCATTTTTTTTTANTTCAGTGTCCCTTTCCTCCTGTATTCTTCACAAATTTCTATTAATTCTTCAAAAATTGGCATTGCCACCTTCCGTGATTCAATCCCAAAGAATGCCTTTCTACTTTGAACAACCACTGTAGCCTATACACAACTCTATGGAGACTGAGTAGGAACAGAATGGTACAAGCTTTGAAATCTAAACCTGGCTCTGCCATGTATCTGTATATACTGAACACTGCACCGATCCTAGCATACAGTACTTGGTCATAATAACTTCTATCGTTATTATATAAATGACTTTCTTTTTAAGTAAGAGCAATTCAGGATGTCTTTGAACTTGTAANACTCTGTCTCTATGTTCAAAGGTGCATGACATCATACCAGCTAATCACATNATTCTTTAAAGAAATGTCTCATTCTCTAAATTATAAGGACCATTTATTTCATCATTCTTTTAGAGAAAATAATAAGGTGATAATCATGAGAATGTGGTATTAGTCTACAATGACTTACAGGAAAGAGAAAAGTAACATACCTAATTTAGCCATTTCTTCAGAGTGTTTTCTAGATTGAAAAGAATAAACTTTATTCCCACCATCTACAGCAGAACCATTTTTCAAGGATTCTGAAAAAGAAAATGTAACACACACTGAGGAAAAAGCAAGAAGGTTAAGAAAAAATATAAAACTTTAAATAGCTAAAATCTAAAAGTTACACCCCTTACTACCTTTCATAAAAGTTTACCAACAGATATTTACAAACAAAATATTTGCATAGACACAACAAGAAAAACCAAATAATCTTGCTTATTTAAACATTAACACAAGAAACATGCTATTTATAGATACAATGATTTTTCTCCAGACTGGAGATATTAATAGAATATGAAAATTAAACCAAGCAGGTAAAAACTGTGAGTTGTAAAAGGACTAATAACATATATAAGGCTATCTTTACTAGTTTTCTGTTATCCTAGTAAAACAAAACCCCTGGGAGTTGGAGACAGGTCAGTGGTTAAGAATGCTTCCTCCTCTTCTGGAGGATCTGAGTTTGGTTCCCAGCACCTGCATCCAGTGCAGGCCCACAGACACACACATACACAGAAATAAAATCTTAGAAAACAAAATTCCCAAGGCAAGGAAGGTATTCATTTTCCTGGACATGGAACTAGCAAGAGCTCCTCGATCAAAGTTCCCTAGGCAGTGTCACACGGAAAGTCACGTGGGCCATCCAGGGGACACATTTACTTTTTTTATAACCAGTTCTTTCAAGACGTATCTTAATTCATTCTAAGGGTGAGTAAGTGCAGCACTGTTCAATCTAATGCTGTGTCTCCTGAGGTAGCACGCCTCAGGAGACTTAACTTCTAGTAGACACTGGGTACAACACTTCTAATGCATAAACCCTTGGGAACAAACTACAGCAAATGTTCTTATTCAACAGGCTTTTTTTCTTTTCTACTCTTCCTAAAGATTCTGTGTTAGAGCCAGATGTGGTGGTATATGACAGCAATTCTAGCACTTGGGAGGAGACAGGATGGTCAATAGTTCAAAACCAGCCTAGGCTACATGATACCAAGTCTCAAAATGCCAATGGAGGAAAAGAAAAGATCCTTGGTTAAATGCCCCTGTGTTCTAAAACTTAGGCCAGTGAGATGGCTCAGTGGGCAAAGGCACTTGCTGTGAAGTATGACAACCTGACTTTGATCACTGTGAGGAGAGAATCAATTCCTCCAAGTTGCTCTCTGACCTCCACATTTGAACACACAAAACAAATACATGAAATAGAACCTTAAAAAATTTTTTTGTCCAGCGGTGGTGGCGCACGCCTTTAATCCCAGCACTCGGGAGGCAGAGGCAGGCGGATCTCTGTGAGTTCGAGGCCAGCCTGGGCTACCGAGTGAGTTCCAGG
>LZPO01055106.1:112211-123050 GCA_001675575.1 Neotoma lepida | reverse complement strand
TAGCCCAGGCTGGCCTCGAACTCAGAGATCTGCCTGCCTCTGCCTCCCAATGCTGGGATTAAAGGCGTGCACCACCACTGTCTGCACAACTTTATATTTAATTACTCGGTTGCAGCTGAATTTGGAAATAAGAAAAGCACCTGATGTTTTCTGCTGATTTGATAACCAATCAAACATCTTTTTAAATTTCCTTTTAAAAAATATATTACTCAAACATTTTTCCTTTTTTAGAGTAACAAGGAGGTTAAAAAAACTTTTAATTATGTATCTAATTGAATCACACACTTGATCAAATGTTTTGTATGAATACAGTTCTTGTACTAAATATATACATATATATTTAAATTTCGAATTATCTTGTTTCAAAATTTCTGTGGCAAACACAAACTGTTCAGGGATGTAATCCTGAAGGCCAACTCCATGGTTCACAGTAACCATAGCAATACAGTCCTAAAAATAAAGAGTGCCTCTGTCAGTACAGATGAGGCCACCTTGCTAAGGAAGATTCAGGGTCACAGGCAGTGGTGTCACCTGGACCTGAGATTCCATTTGTTAGTAACCAAACACCGCAGCATGAGGGCCCAATAAGGATGTAAATGCTTAAAATTAGATAGTGTAATCAGACAAGACATAATCAGAAACTAAAATGTAACCTCTGAACACTACATAATTTTCAGTGAGATAAAAATTTGCAACTCCCATATCTAACAACGGGGAATTCACTGAATTAGGACTATACTTAAGATCACAGGATCTGTGGTGATGACTTGGGCAGAGATTGCAGAGTCAGGAAGCATTTCTTCTTTTCTTTTTTGTTTGTTCATTTTGAGGCAGGGTTTCTTTGTGTAGGTGTACCTGGAACTTACTCTATAGATCAGGCTGGCCTGGAACTCAGAGATCTCCTTGCCTCTGACTCCCAAGTACTGGGATTAAAGGCGTGTGCAACCACTGCCCAGCTAGGAAGCATTTCTTTTTGTAAATCCAATGGCAAGGACATTACAACTGAGCCAGGCCTACACATTGACACATGTGATATAACTCCCCGCTGCTCATTAATGCTACAACCATTGGCCATCCAGGGTCTAGAAGAGTTTATGCTAACTCCAGCCAATGACTCCATCTGTAGCAATTGCATGTAATAAAAATTTCTCTTTTAACATGCTGGTCTTTGTTAGAGGTTGTAGNAGTAGTAGTAGTGTGCGTGTGCATGTGTGTGTGTGTGTGTGTGTGTGTACATGTGTGAGACAGAATTGTGTGGAGCTCACTTTTGAGGGTCATTTCTCTCAGGAGTCCTGGAAAGGGAACTCAGGTTACCAGGATTTGCAGAAAGCACCTCTAACTACTGAGTTACCTTGTCAGCCCTGTTGTTTTTTGCGTTGTCAAGATTATCAGAAACAGAAACCCACATGCAAATAATGGGACATAAGNGCCCAACTTCTTTCAACCTCAGAATCAAGGAGAGTCCCTGGAATTACAACTAGAACAGAAGCTAACATTTCAGCACAGTGTCCTTGAACTTTGTTCATTCATTTCACAAATATGTATTGAGCACTTCATACNTGCCAGCATTATTCACTGCCCTCGGGACACATCAAAGAACAAAGCATGTTTCTCTTCTCTGGACATTTGCAAGGCTGTTTTTTTTTCTTCTGGTACTATTGGTGGGATTTGTACTACCTAGTAAGCCTCAGAGAAATTATTTCCACACAAAGTATATTTTACCAACCAATCTTTTCCAGGAACATAAATCTGAAATTGTGATTTGACTCAGGGAAATTTGATTATTCTTCCTCTCCTCTCCTCCTCCCCCCTCTCCTCTTCCACTTTGCACCCTACTTCTCTTCTTTCCCCCCCTTTCTTCTTTTCTTTCTTCTTCCTTCTCCCTTCTCTTTCCTCCTTCCTGCAAAACAAAGTCCAGGCTTGCCTCAAGCTCTGTTGTCTCAACTGCCCAAGTTTTAGGATGATAGGCACAAGGCCTGAATTGGGCTTTGAGGTTCGATTGTTTGTGGGGAGAGTGAGGGGTGGAAGACCTTGTCTCGGCTCTTCTACTCCTTGAGACAAGGTCTTCCACCCCCTTGAGACAAGGTCTTCCACCCCCTTGAGACAAGGTCTTCCACCCCTCAGTTCCAGCTGGCCTCAAACTTGCTATGGAGCCAAGGATGACCCTAAACTCCTGATCTTCCTGCTTCCACCTCCCAAGAGCTGGGGTTATNTGTTTGTAGTGCCAAGCCCAGGTTTTGAGACTTGATTCTTGACTATAATCCAATCCTACAAATTGCACATAACTTTGTCCTATGCTAAGAAACATGTCTTGCCTTGTCTTATAGCTTGGCTATTCTCATATTTGTCTTATTCTTCTTTACCAGATTATAAATCTTGAAAACCTCGCCTTATTTAGTCTTTAATCTTCTACAAACTAAATTGCACACATTAAATAAATGATCAACAAATATCTAATATGGACATAATTTAATTCCTTAATGAACACTTTAATCATAATTTTTTTTTAGATAGTCTCACCATGCAGTTTAGGCTGACCTGGAACTTGGGGCAATTCTCCTGTCTCAATTCTTNAGTGCCAGGATTACAGGCCTGAACCACTATACCTGGCTCATAAGTTTTATGAGTATAAATTCTCATTGGAAGAAGAGGTATGCAGTTGCACTAATATTTTTACAATAATTTGTGAAAAGGAAACTCTTCCTAAACATTTGGTGAATTCAACTGAAAATGTTTGAAATGATTTTACAGGAGTGTAAATTCCTCTTATACTTGAGGATCAAAATCAATCCAAGAAAGAAAGACAGCAACAGGATCCGAGTTTCATATATAGAATGGAGGCTGGAGAGATGGCTCAGAGGTTAGGAGCACTGGCTTCTCTTCCAGAGGTCCTGAGTTCAATTCCCAGCAACCACATGGTGGCTCACAACCATCTGTAATGAGATCCGGTGCCCTCTACTGGCATGCAGGCAGAACACTGTATACATAATAAATAAATAAATCTTTTAAAAAAATACAATGTTTCCTTTCCATCCCATTCACATCAATCCTTATTTTTTTATACAGCAACTCATTAAGTAGCTGAGGCTGACTTTGAACTCACCACTCACCATCTTCCTTCCTTGGCCTCCACGTTGGTGAGATTACAGGCTTGGGCTACCATTCCTGGTTTAGAAAACTCCATCTGGTCAAACTATTACCCAATAATGCATTGATTCCCTCTCCTTTTTTTTCCCNGAGACATGATTTCTCTGTGTAGCCCTGGCTGTCCTGGAACTCACTCTGTAGACCAGGCTGGCCTCGAACTCACAGAGATCCGCCTGCCTCTGCTGGGATTAAAGGTGTGCTTCACCACGCCCTGCTGATTCCCTCTGCTTTTGATATCATTCTTTCTCCCCTTCCATCATCTTTTCAGGTCAATCTATTATTAGTAGTAAGACTAAGGAAGAGCATAAGGAAATGTACAATTCCAAAACACACTAAAACCAATTAGCTATACATGCAGACTGTGGAGAAATGCAGAGGACACATGGCTGGCTGGTAATGGGGTAGAGATGCCCTGGTCATGCAAATTNTCTGGCAGCGTTGTCTTTGCTCAAGGGCTTGTGGCCTCCACAGACTACAAGAGATAGTGAGGCATCTGCTTGCTAAGCCAGAAACCACATAGACCTAACTACAGCACCACAGAGTGCAGAGACTTTCTACAAATGTGTAAGCATGATGGGTGTAGCTGGCATATATCTGAGTGATTTTAATAAAGAGTGATATGATCATAAACCAGAGTGTGTGGAAGGATTATTTCTATTGACCATACTAGAAGAAAACATTCAAAAAACCACAAACGGCGTCCAAAAATACTTTCTTCAATTTGCACAAAAATGCTCTGTTATTATTTGTTCCTGCTCCCTGTTGACTGGAACAAACACACATACTTAATTCTCAGAAGTCGTATTTGATGTGAGAGAATCTGTGTTTCAATTCAGGCTTCTAGTTTGTAAAACAAGCTCAACTGAAGTTCTCAGCTTTCAGTTTGATGAACCTAACAAAGCAGTTAAGTGGATCTAGGCATTATTTAGGATGTGGCTACACAGTCATAAATTTTAAGTCACTTCTGGAAATTTTTCACAGGAAAACTAGTAGAAAGGGTGAGTGGTAAAGTCTGTGTGGAAATGAGTACGGAGGTCTGGGACAAAGGGTTCTTATCAAATCATGTCAAGAGAAAGAGCTGAGAGCCAAAGCCAGAAAATCCTGCCCAAACGGATTGTGAAAAGCAGGTTGTGCAAGGATGTAAGCATGGATTAGAATTCAAGAGATCCATCACAGTGCCGAGCAGGCCAAGAAAACAACCCCAAGCAGCCAATGGCAGGCCATCTAGAGGGAAGCTGGTGACAGTGGCTGCAGCCTATTGCTGGAAGCCAGGTGTCACAGCTTCAAAGGTTGTCTTAAAGAGTCTGTAATGACATGAAACTTTGTGTGTTGGCAAAGTTCTAGGGCTACCGTGTCTTTAGTTCAGTCAGGCTTTGGCCAAAGGGAAAATTCCAAGACTGAGTGATAGGTCAGTCTTGTCCAGGGACGTGTTGTGGCAATACATTGTGATAAAAATGTCTCTTACATTCTAAGAGACTGGAACTTTTCTGGAACTCACAGCTAAAGTTAAAAATACACTTTGAGGTCAGTTAAGACTTAAGGCTGCTATCCTACTATGTGCTCAGCCTGTTTGTTTAACCTGCTTTTAAGAGGACAATGTAATAAACAACCTTGCTTGTCTTGGATTTCTCATATAATCAAAGGTTACAACCTAAGATAATGCCTAGCTGTAATCTTATCTACCCTTCCAGGCCTCTGATCCAAGAGTAATGCATAATGTTTGCATGTGTGTTATTCTATCATTAGGCTGAAAGTGGCCTTATAAATTAATATCCACCATAACTGATGAAAGCAGTCCATGTATATTGCTTGATAATCAATGGTTTTTGTAATACTGTTTGTTATCTGGTCAGTTGGAGCCAGTAACTTAATCCNTTATAAAATTCTGTTAAAGATTTCTATAAAGTATCTCTCATTCCTTCCCCATGTGATAATGTCTGTGCTGTTCAGTAAAAGAGAGAGCCAAGCCCTTTGTTAGGGACAGACATACACACAGACACATTCATGTAGACAGACACAAGGACAGCTTGACAAGTCAGCATTCAGGCCGGCACAGATTTGGACTTATACAGCAGACAGACAGGGAAGGACCAAAGGCATAGGGAAAGCAAGGTAGAGAATTCTAATCTGGGCTCACTCTTGGTTAAATGACACCAAGGAGAAGGGCTTTGCTTTCTTTCCTTAATGTGTCAGGGGCACATCATGGGTGACNCAGAGTTTATTATTAATGTGCTTTATCTGCTCAACATGTCAGTGTCATTAAGCAGGTGATCACCATGTTTTCTGGTGTGCTTTCACTTATGGCTTTTGTGCTGGACGTTCATTGAGCTTCTTTGATCTATGGGCTTACAGTTTTCAACTGACTCATATATTTTCAAACATTATTATTCAAGTATTTATTTTGCCCCTTCACACCCTCCCCCAGGAACTTTACTTGTACCGACATTCATCTAGTAAATTTGTGTCGCCCCTTTTCTGGTATTCTGTTTGTTTTGTTCTTTCTGCCTCTTTCTCTCTAGGTTTCATTTTGAATGGTCTCGATTCAGGTTCACAAATATTTTCTTCCTCAATTTCCAATCTGCTGTTAAGTTCATGCAATGCGTTTTCATCTCAAGCACAGTAATTACATCTAGAATTTTATTTTATTTTATTGTGTGTATGATGTATGCATGTGTATGTGTGCGCATGTATGTGTATGAAAGTGGGGACAGAGGCTGATGTCATGCATGAGTCCTCTATTGTTCTCCACCTTATTTACTTTTGTAATTTTCCTTTTTAAATTACATCTATCTATCTATCTATCTATCTATCTATCTATCTATCTATCATCTATCTATCATCTATCATCTATCTATCATCTATCTATCCATCATCTATCTATCTATCCATCTATCATTTATCATCTATCTATCTATCATCTATCTATCATCTATCTATCCATCATCTATCTATCTATCTATCCATCTATCATTTATCATCTATCTATCTATCTATCTATCTGTCATGTGTGTATGTGTGCAAGCACATGTTGTGTACATGGGGGTAGTACTGTATGGCATGGCATATATGTGGAGGTCAGAAGTGACTTACAGAGGCTGGCTCTCAGCTTTACTCAGTTGCCTCTTCTGCTTTTCCCTGTCCAGTTTGTCATGNTCATTTGTGTCATCTTTGTTCAGCTCCTGTTTGGGCAGTCATGCTGGTGAGACTTTATGTGTGTAGCTTCGGGTGTTACTAGGAGGCACAACTTCACAGCAAGCTCCCTGATCCCCTGAATCTTACAATCCTTCCACCTCTTCTCTGGCAATGTTCCCTGAGCCTCAGGTGCATGAGTGTTTTGTAGATGTATCTAGCACTGGATCTGGACTCCGCAACTCTGCATTTTGATTGATTGTGGTTTTCTGTAGTAGTCTCTATCTGTTGCAAAGAGAGGTTTCCTGGATGAGGGTGAAGACTACACTTATCTGTGGGTATGAAGAGAATGTTTTAGATTGTTGTTAGGGATGATGCTGGGTTAGTAAATTAGTGGTTGTAGATTCTCCTCCAATAACCATGATTCCACTAGCTCTGTTAGTTAGTTGGGTTTCTGTTACCAGGCATGGCGTCCCTCTTGTTGAGCACATCTTAAGTTCAGTTAAAGAGTTGTTTTCCACAGAAGTATGTGCTCCATTACTGAACCTACAGGGTTATTGTGCCATGTTGGTCATTGATGTGGTTCAAAGGCATAATAGCAGGGTAGGATTGTTGGTTTCCTCCCCTGAGAAGCTTGCACAGTGCCTCTGATCCCATGAAAACCAGTCCCCAGGGAGGGGGCATTCAAGGCAGTTTCAACTCAAGGTTCTCTGGGCCCTGTTTGGAAAGTGCGTGATATCTTTGGCAATAGGGACTTACCTTCTACCTCTGGGGGTAACCAATGACAACAGGAGTAGGCTGTTATGCTTAGGGAATCTCTTAGACAGTCCTGGCCAACAACTCAAAAGAGNGCTTTTCATGTCTGGTAGTGGGGTTTTTGTTAAGTGGTCCTTGTCTCTTGGAAGGAGCACTGCCAGCTCAGCTGAAAAGAGTTCATTAAGACTATTATTATATATATAATAATATTTATTTATATATTATATATTANATATAATATATATAAATAAATATTTATTAATATATTTATATATTAAATTGTATGTATTATAATTTTTTAGTCAATAGTATAAGTCCCTGTGGCTTTTTCAGACATTCTTCTTATTATTTTACCCATCCCCCTCTTTCTCTTGTGTTTACCTCCCTCTCCTTCCCCAAGGACCCGCCCCTTCTCAGGCCCCCATCCCACTTGTATTCTGCGATTCCCCTTCACCCTCTTTCTACCTTCCTCTATGTTCCCTTCCTCCACATCCCTAAAAAGCCCCCTTTTCCCATCTTCTTAATATTTCTATATACTAATTTTATTGTCTGTGAAATTTCTAAGCCTACTTCTATTTGGTTGCTTTCTTCATTATGGATCAGATTTTCCTTATTCTTTATACTTTCATAATTTTACATTAAATATTTGACATTGTAAATTCATCTTATGTGCTGTATTTTTTTTTATTTCTATAAATTTTTTTAGCCTTGTTCTGAAATGCAGCTAAATCTCTTACAAACACTTTGATCTTTCATATGTTTAGGCTTTGCTATAAGGATCAGAATCGACTTTCATCTGGAGCTAATGTCTCCCCACTTCTAAAAGGTCCATGAATGTTCGGATTTTTCATTCTGTTCAGACTTAAACTATTCCTGTCTCTGTGTGAGCTTTGAAAACTGGTGCCTCGCTCCCAGCAGGTGGTTCTGCTCTTAGTCATAGGCACTGACTGGCACTCAGCTGAGCTTGTGGGGGTGACTTGCAGATTCCCAGCATCTCTTTCACAGTGCTGTACCTCCGGTACTTTGCCCTGCAAACTCCAGCCACTTTGGCCTCCCTGGACTTTGTCTCTTCTAATGAGGAAGACACTCAGACTTAGCCTTAGTTCTTCCTCCTTGACATGAGCTAGAAACTCTTTCCAGACAGCAAGCGAGGGTGCTTATGGGCCTCTGTCAAGATCACTTCCCCCATTGCCTGATACCCAATGCCTGAGGATTGTTTAACAGACTTTGCAGATCTGGATTTTAGTTACGTCCGGTAGGAGGGTGTCTTGGGTACTTTTCTGTTGCTGTGATAAAAACACCCTGACAAAAGCAACTTCAGGGAGAACGGGTTTCATCTGGCTGCAGTTCCAGAGGGACACAGTTGACCATGGTAAGGAAGATGTGGTGATAGGGAGAGAGTGGTAGCAGGAGCTAGAGGCTTGCTGGTTACAGTTCACCCACATTGAGGAAGCCAAGGATGAACAGGAAATGGAGCTGGGCTGTAAAGCCTCAGAGCTTGCTTCCAGTGATCCACTTTCCACAGCAAGACTCCATCTCCTCAGGGGTGACACCCTTCCCACTAGGGTACCAGNTGAATAGCAAGGGTTCAAATACATGAGCCTATGGTGACATTTCACATTCAAATACAGCATTCCACTTTTTACCCCAATACTTGTAGCCATTTCTTGTTGCAAAATGCATCTTGTCCAACTTCCAAAGTGGTAAGTAAAAATCCCCCGGTAGTGACTAACTCCACCGATGCAATAAATCAGATCAGGGCGAATTAATAAATCCAAGTTTAATCTGAGCAAAACATTCCCAGGTGGTCCCAGGAAAGAAGAGAAGCCACGAGGTGAAACCACGAGGGGAAGTCTATAAGCCAGACCTCCGAGGGTGGAGCCGNTCCTTGGCAGGCTTTCTTTGGGTGGGGTCTGGAGAGGGCAGCTCCAGGGAGCTGCTGCTTGGCCCGCTGAGGGCGGGGTTTGGAATGGGGCCCCCGGAGCTGGAGATCCCCAACACAAAGTCCCAACACCATTTAAAACTCAAAATTTCAGTCTATTCGGAGACACTCTGTAAAATCGAAAACCAAACTGTGTACTTCCAACACACACACAGTATACATTCACATTCCGAAAAGAAACAATGANGATGTGGCNAGGAAAGATCAGGTCAAAGAAAAACCCAAACCTGGCAGAGCAGACACCAAATCCTGTGGTTCCGCATCTGGCAGCTGAGACTTGGAATGGATGCATCTCTGTCCCAAAGGACTTAGATAAGCCCGCCACTTCAGTGTTGCCGCCTCTAACACACAGTCTCTCTCTTTCTTTGACTGGCTCTGCTTCACGTGTGCGGCTTTCTTCGGGTGAACAGCTCATGACTCTTACCTCTCTAGTGACCTAGGTCTCTGTTGTAACTTAGGCGTCACCTTCACAGTATCGTGCAGTGGCCTCTCAGGACCTCTGTGCAAGGCTTCCAACTCGGCTAAATATTTTTTTGGCTTCAGGTGGCCAAACTGACAGAGGACACACTGCTACCTGGTACTCCAGCTTGCTGTAGCATAAGATAAATATCCACAGAGCCACCAGTGACTGGGTGGGCTGTATTCAAGCTCCACTGCCTGAGATTTGCCTGCTGTTACATTTATAAAGAACTAGGAAGGGCTGGAGAGATGCTCAGAGGTTAAGAGCACTGACTGTTCTTCCAGAGGTCCTGAGTTCAGTCCCCAGCAACCACATGGTGGCTCACAACCATCTGTAATGAGATCTGGCACCCTCTCCGGCCTGCAGACATGTATGCAGACAGAACATTGTATGCATAATAAATAGATCTTAAAAAATAGAAGAACTAGGAAGTCCCAGAGACCTTCTTCGTGCATTCCTATACATACAGTAAGTGTTTAAGCACTGTGGTAGAGATAGCTATCTTTCCACTAGTATCTGTTCACTTTCCATACTATGGAATGGTTTTTGAGAAGTAGCTACCAAGCCAGAGACAAAGTTCTTCCTGCCTATGACTGCACTGTGACTGAATGGGTAGATTTTCACCAGTGGGATGCATGTGGAGGTGTATTGTGTCATTCTTAAGACACAACTTTCAAGATGCAGGTGTACTTTCTTCACATTTTCCTCATTTGATGNCTGAGCACTGAGAAGGATAAATGACTTGGGAATGGTGAAGCCAGACTATGAAGAATCTCAGTGCCTCAAATCACCATGTAAGTGGAAGATGCGTGCTAGAAACCCTTACACTGAATGTCCAGGTAAAGAAAAAAAAATAGACTTCTACAGCAGTAAGACACTACGTGGTTAAATCAGGCAGTATTACCAACTGATGAGGAGAACCGCTGTTGGTCAGACACTGTCCTAGGTGCTGAATTCACAATAAGAAACCAAAGAGGCATAGTCTCTGCCCTTGTGAATCTTACTCAGGATTAAATCCAGGGCCTTATTGCATGCTAGGCAAGACTCTACCCCTGAGCTATACCCCAGTCCTGGCCTCCCAGTATTAAAAATTAACCAAGAAAGATACAAAATAAACAAGAAAAGAAACAAAAACATAGTTAGACCTTTCCAAACCCTGGCTGACCAGGGNTCTGCCTGCCTCTGCTCCTCCCCGTGCTTGGGTTAGAGATGTATGTGACCACACACAACTGTCACATGGGTGCTGGGGATCCAAATGCAGGTCCCCATGCTTCCACGGCAGGCACTTTGCCAACCGAGCCATCTTTCCAGCCCCTCTGCTGCATTTTACACGTATCCACGAGGCCGGGCGGTGGTGGCGCACGCCTTTAATCCCAGCACTCGGGAGGCAGAGGCAGGCGGATCT
>LZPO01055106.1:98339-112113 GCA_001675575.1 Neotoma lepida | reverse complement strand
AAAAAAAACGTATCCATGAATAATAATTGACTTATTGAGACCACCTCATCTTAGCCTCACAGGCATGCTTCTGTTCAAGCAGCTCTCCAAGCTGCCGTTAGTTCCAACCCTCCTCCCCCAATAACGGGAGCTTGGCTTTCTCTTTTGCTCTTGCCTTTAGTTTATAAATAGAAATTTTATTATATATTATTTTTTACTGCAGAATCTAGTGTTATTATGCGTTAGTTATTATCAAAGGCGATATTTTCCCAGTCATTTGATGTCGTCGTTTCAGTGAATTCCCCAAATAACTCAACTCCATAAAGCTTAAACTTGCTTTTGCATTTGAATCATTTTGCACAAAAAAAGCCTTTTGAAATGCATTCAATATTTTTCTCCCTCCTGAAATAGCATGCACAGAACATCCTTTAACCTTTGTCTGGCTCAGGCGCTGATTGAAAGCATCTGTTATTGTACTGGTCCATGGCACAAAGATGACCGGATACTAGATGGCTCCAGATGCTTTTTCNGTTGTGTTCATCATATATTCTTCTGCTTCGTCTGCAACCAGCTGCCACTACTTGCTCCTGATCCAGCTCTGGAAGCTCTCCTCCCAACCCCCTTAATTCGCAGCTCCTAATAATCTAGGAAATCAGCCAAAGAACTTGTTAGCATTTGTGATAAAAATAACTAGACCCCAAGGATCTTAAAAATAAACTGAATTAATTTAATGATACCTTTTTGCACACTTCAGTGCCTCTTTTTTCCCCTGGTTCTGTTTGCTAAAGATTATTTCTTGACAAGGTACTGCCTTCTATGTATACCCTACAGGCATTGTCAGTAAAATAATATGCATTATGCATAACTATATGCAAATACATTTGTTTGTTTGTTTGGGTTTTGGTTTTTCAAGATAGGGTTTCTTTTTATGTAGCCTTGGCTGTCTCGGAACTAGCTTTGTAGACCAGGCTAACCTCAAACTCACAGAGCTCTGCCTGCCTCTGCTTCTGGAGTGCTGGGATTAAAGGCATGTGCCATCACATCCCGGCCAATCAGTAAATTTGATGTCTATGTGTCCTTCTTAGGAATTCAATGAGGACAGAACTTTTTATTTTTTTAACAAGTACCTACTTGAAACATAGTAAGAGCTCAACAATGTTTTTTCACTGAATTAAACAAGTTTTATAGTATAGCTTCATGGTACGGTAGAAAAGTTTAAACATTATTTGTTTGCTTCTGTGTGCGTGTGTGTGTGTGTGTGTGTGTGTGTGTGTGTGTGTGTGTGTGTTTCACTTTCTCCTTATTCAGTCCAAGGCTCCAGCCCATGGATTGATGCCACCCGCATTCTGGATGGGTCCTCCCCCCCTCATTTAAAACCTCTGGATTTCCCAAACACCCCAGAGATATGTCTTTCTGTGATTCTAAACCCTGTCACGTTGAGTCAAGGTTACCATCACACACAGCTCTTACCTTTTCTGGAACATAAAAGGCAAGGACATTTCCCAGCTAGGTGAGGGAAGTCAAGAGAAGGCTTGCAATGAGTATAGAAGTCTGAGACCATCAAACAAAAGAAAGAAGGAAAATTCCTGGCCCGATTAAAGTCTAACGAGACAGGAGTCCACCATGTTGCTCTTGAGTGGCCTTATCCCACTCATGTGGTGAGCTGCAGAGAAGGCAGATGGTTAAGTTCATTCCAGTTTGTAGCTTCCCCAGCAGGATGCTTGGAACAGAAATTGAGGGCAGTGAAGAGGATAATTAAAAGTTGGTCCTGAATTCTAAGCTTCTAAGCTTCAGAAGGAAGGAAGGAATGCGAGATAGTGAGGAAGTGTCATGGTGAAGTGGGAAGCTGAATATTTATAAAGAGAGGAAATTGAACCTAAAGAGCATCACTAGGGATGATTATCTAGCCAGATTGGTCTCCAAGCGTTTGCTGATAAAATGTGAGCAGCAACTAAAAGTTTTTCAGGGTTCTTTCTAGTTATTTCCTTTTNCCCCTTTGTTAACCGTTTTAGATTATGTTTAACTTTTTCTTTAACATTTTTTCATTGTATATGTGCATGGTACTGTTACATACGGACATTTTCTTACAAGAAAAATATTGTAATTGAATATATTCCTTCTTATGTCCGTCTAGCTCTTCTTTTCTCCCTCTCCCCGCCATTAGCCCCCTTTCTCCCTAAACAATGTAGCTTTAACATTCATGTATTTATAATATTTATATAAATTATAGGAACCACACATGAGAGAAGGTATATGNTANGTGTCTTTGTAAGACTGGCTTCATTTGCTGGCTGAAAAAACTTTTTGTTGTGGTTGCTAGAGAAATGGCCCTGAGGTTAAGAGCACTGCTACTCTTTNCAGAGGACCCTGGTTCAGTTCCCAGCATCCACATGGTGGCTTACAATGTCTATNTAACTCCAGTTCCAGGCATCTAACGCCCTCTTCTGGCCTTCTCCAGAACTGCACACACAATGTACAGGTACAAACATGCAGGAAAAAAAGTTATACACATAAAATAAAAATAAATCTTCTAAAATTTCATTGTATATATATGTCACCTTTTCTTTGTTTATTCTTCCATTGTTACAGCCTCTTAAGACAGTATCTCAGTGCAAAGCTGAGTAGCCTGGAACTTTTGATCCACCCACCTCAGCCTGGGAAATGCTAGGATTACAGGTGTGCACCACTATGCCTAGTGTGCACCCCTATACGATTTTGTGCTGAGTTGTGGTAGTTTGAGAAGTGGTGATGTGAAGAGTGCTGGCCCAGTTTTCTAGGCTCTGTGTCTTTTCCTCACTACTTTTACAGTGCCTAGATCAATGCCAACACAGTATTTACTGGTTAATTTGTTTGGCACTGTCTTAGTCAGGGTTATCATTGCTATGGTGAAATACCATGACCAAAAACAAGTTGGGGAGGAAAGGGTTTGTTTGGCTTATGCTTCNACATCACTGTTCATCACTGAAGGAAGTCAGGGCAGGAACTCAATCNGGGCTGGAACCTGGAGGCAGGAGCTGATGCAGAGGTATGGAGGAGTGCTGCTTACTGGCTTGCTCCTCATGGCTTACTTGGCCTGCTTATAAGACCCAGGACCACCAGCCCAGGGTGACTCCACCCATAGTGGGCTGGGCCCTCCCCCATCAATCACTAATAAAAAGTGCTCTATAGAGATTTTCCCAGTTAAAGTTTCCTCTTCTCAGATGACTCTAGCTTGTGTCAGGTTGGCATAAAACTAGCCCACACAGCCCCCTGCCATGTACTGGACACATTCTGAAGATCCATTTCATATTTGTGGTAACTCTGTGTGATTGGAACTGTTACTATCATTTAAAGATGACACAACTAAAGCACAAGGCAATACTTGCTCAGGTCACACAGCCAGAAAAAGGCAGAGCTGGGTCCAAACCAAGAGCTTGTTCCAGAGCCAATTAAAAAAAAAAAAACTCTTGATGCAGCTGAGCTGCTGTATCTTTGGAAATGACTGAATTGCCAATTTCTGCATCATTTTTNTTGTGACACCCAGTGGTTCAAGTCTTAAGTGGCCCTCTTGTATAGCAACCTGGCACATNAGNATTAGGGATTCATTTATNCTNGCAAGGCGTCTAGAGTCCCAGAANGTCAGNGTTATGGAGGCTGAGTGTATGATCAGGAAGAGAAAACAAGACACGGAGTCTTCACTGTGGTCACTATGTCTCCACTTTCCAGGCCTCTGTGATGAGTGGACAATTCCTGGCAGCCCTGGGGCCTTGTTCTAGTTCTCCCACTCGCTATATGTGATCATTTTGTAGGTGTGTGGGGATGTATTCATGCGAGTACAGTTTCATGTGCACATGCATGCACAATGTATGTGGAGGCCAGAGGTCAACTTCAGGTGTTCCTCAAGAATTGTCCACCTTGTTTTTTGAGATAATTCTTTCATTGGCCTAGAGCTATCTTGGGTGTCCAGATCANGTGTCTAGATTGGCTGACCGTTTAGCTCTCTAGTGCTGGGATTATAAGACCACACACTACCATGCTTGGCTTTTCCTTTTCCCTTTTTATGTTTTATTTGATTATTTTTTTGAGGCAGGGTCTCACCATGTAGCCCTGTCTGTCCAGCAACTCTATATGTAGACCAAGCTGGCTTCAAATTCACAGAGATTTGCCAGCCTCTGGCTCCCAAGTGCTGGGATTAAAGGCATGTGCCACCACACCTGGCTCCTAGCTTTAAAAAATAAGTTTTCAATAGCATATATCAATTATATTTAACAATGGGTTTCATTACAACATTTCCATACATGTATGTAATACATTTTGGTCATGTTCACTCCCATTACCACTTCCTACTTTGACTGATCCTCTTCTTCCCAAATAATTCCTTTTCTATTTTCATGTCTCTTTAAAGTGGGGGGTTGCCCCCAAAGACTTTAGGGTTGCCCCAAAGACTTTCAGTAGGGTTGCTTACAGGAGTGTCTTAGGGTTTCCATTACTGTGAAGAGACACCATGACCACGGCAACTCTTATAAAGGAAAACATTTAATTGAAGTTGCGGCTTACAATTTCAGAGGTTTAGTCCATTATCATGACAAGGAGCATGGCAGCATAAGGGCAGACATGGTGCTAGAGAAGGAGATGCTACATGTTGATATGCAGGCAACAGTAAATGGACTGTCTCACTTGGTACGACTTGAGCATATATGAGACCTGAAACCCCGCCTCCACAGTGACACACTTCCTCCACAAGACCACACCTACTCCAAGACCACACCTGTAGGTGGAAGTTTTCCTGTGTCCCAAAGCTGCTCANTCCCAAGTAAACACACAGAGGTTTATATTAATTACAAACTGTTTGGTCTATGGCTCAGGCTTCTTGCTAGCTAGCTCTTTCATCTTAAACTAACCCATGTTACCAGTCTGCTGACATGTTGCTCCTTGGGTGGCAGGCTGGCACCTGCTCTGACTCCGCCCTCTTCTCCCTGTATCTCTCTTGGATTTCCCACATGGCTCTTTTCTGCCTTGCCATAGGCCAAAACAGTTTCTTCATTAGCTAATAGTAGCAACACATATTCACAGTGTACAGAAAGACCATCCCACAGCACATACCCTCTAATAGTGCCACTCCCTTTGGGGGGCCATTTTCTTTCAAACCACCACAAGGAGCATGGGTAAAGGGTTACTGACATGAATAAAAGTAAGTGAATAGTGGCTACACTACTGAAGAATACACCTCTCTCTCTCTCTCTCTCTCTCTCTCTCTCTCTCTCTCTCTTCTCTCTCTCCAGCAACTACTGTCTCCAGATCTTCAGGGAGCAGTGGGCCTCATGAGACCTTCCTCCACTGTGATAGAATGTTGACAGATAAGATCTTGAGCAGATAATCACAGCTCCTGTGAGTTCAAGAGTCCAACAGTCATGGCATGCCAAGAACACAGCATCCCACTTCTTCCTCTAGCTGTACAGTCCTTCCACTCCCTCTCAGACAGTGTTCCCTGAGCCTTGGAGTGGGTGATGTACATGTCCTATTTAGGACAAAGCATTCATTAATCACCTATTCTCATCATTTTGACCAGTTATCAATCCTGCAGTAACTGTTATTCACAGGAAAAAGAAGCTTCTTTGGCCAAAGTAGGACTAATCTATGGGCATCATCATCACCATCATCATCATCATCATCATTATCATCATCACCACCACCATCATCATCATCATCATCATCATCATTTTGGTTTTTTGAGACAGGGTTTCTCTGTGTAACAGTCCTGGCTATCCTGGAACTCATTCTGTAGCCCAGGCTGGCCTCAAACTCATAGAGATCTGCCTGTCTCTACTTCCCAAGTACTGGGATTAAAGGTCTGTGCCACCACCGCCCAGCAAACATCATCATTATTATTATTATTGTGTTCATGGGCACGTGTGTGTGTGTGTTGTCTGTCTCTCTGCCTGTCTGGGCATGTGGGCATCAAAAGACAACTCAGGACAGTTGATTCTCTCCTTCCACCTTGTGGGTCTTGGGCATTGAAGTCCCATCTTCAGGCTTGGCAGCAGGTGCCTTAATCGAATGACTCATCCCTCCAGCCNCAACCATCATTTAGAAGGTAATTTGATGGGCGTGTCATGTTCATTTAGCAAAACAATAGCACTAGGGGATCCCCAGCCATGGACTTTTGGTCAGGTTTATTGCACCAGGTTTGAATTTTATCCTGTGGAGTAGGCATCAAACCAATCAGGAAGAGCTTGGTTTGCCACTGTTGGACCAGTTCCCACATCTTGCCTTGCTGTTTGGTATTACAGTATTGAGGGTCCACAGCTGTCTAAGACTGTTAATCACAATCCCCCTCCAGCAACCTNCACAGACCCTTCTGGCACCATCAGGGTCAGCCAGCAGGAAGGAAGCATTCAGCTTAATTTCAGCTTGATTTTTCCAAGTCCTGTGACCATAGCTTGTGATGTCTTTAATAACAGAGTAGTTGTGTGGCAATTGCTTGTATTGTTTTGGTAACCCAAGGGTCTCNCTGACCAACAACCCNTGGGGAGGTAGCCCATCCCTGCCACTGGCAACTGGCTTTTTATGTGAGTTCTTGGGATCTTAGCTGAGCTATCTCTCCACTCGTATATACAAGGCATCTTAATCTATTTACTAGCGACATAAAAACCCCNTATTCTTCTTCTGGGATTTGAATTATAGATGATTGAGGAGGCAGAAAGCCTTTGGATTAGACCAATTGTTCTGAAGTGTGGATGTACATGGAAACAATGTAGGCAGCTTGAAAAACTACTAACCCCTTGCCAGAGACTAGGATTTAGTTGGCCTGGGATGGCATCCAACTCCTGTTTCCAAAGCTGCACAGGGAGAGCTCAAGGTGCAGTCNAGATCAATGGCCATTAGAGTCAATGAAAACACACTTTGTTGTTGTGGTGGTTGTTGTTGTTTATTAGCTGTGGAGAAAGAGAGCCTTGAAACTGAGGAAGCTATCAGGCCCTGATTTCAATGGGCCTGCTCCAGCCTTTCCCAGGCTGTATCTTCCTCCCAAGGTGGTGAGAGATGAGGAAAGTCTGTGAGACCCAGGGGACATTCCACGTAAATGTCCTCCTTTAGGACTATGCACCCAAGAACTGCAGCCATATGATCAAAGACCCATGGGCTGTCTTCCTCTTCCCAAGTCTATAACTCAAGGGCAAACTGCACTTCATGCACAAGCTTAAGGGATTTGTGTTTCTGGGGGAACATGGATAGAGAGAGTTAGAGTCAATGTCTGAGGACTGCTGGAGACACAGATGAGAATGGTACAGGGGGGCAGGGAGTTAAATGCCTCGCTTTGTTAGTCTGTCAAAGGGGAAGGCAATTCTGCCTGTTATTTTGAACATGACATTAAGCTCTCATGGCTTGATTATATAGCCTGTCTGACCTTCAGGTTCTTATTAGCAAACTGGAAATAATGGTACTTTGTGAACATTACATGAGATAATTGTATATAAAGCACACACTAATATGTCCAAGACATAATAGCTATGGTTTATCATATACTTGCTTTCAAATGGTCCCCATCTAACAAAAGTAGCTTTGTAGGTCCCAGGAGGGGATNTGTCCATGAGCCGCTCTCCTGGGGCTCGTGCCTGCACTGTGGAGGAAACAGCACTATTTTTAACTTCAGTATTAGGCACGGAAGCAGTGCGTGTGCCTTTGTGTCTAGCTTCTTTCATTTGGCATTATATTTTCTTCCCAAGCATTTTGTTATATATTTTTTAATAAAAGAAGGGAGACCAGGGTGCCTAAGCGTTGACTCTGTGTTCGGAAAGGACTCTCCTGCNGTGGAGTGGAACGGCAGAATGGAATCAGGTCATTCCAAGCACAGAGAAGCAGTATGAAACCAAGATGCTGTATCTTTACTCAGGCTTCAGCTGTGTTCAGCGTCTCCCTCCAAGCGTGTGACGTTGTCGGACCAGCTGGTGGCATCAGGCTCCGATGATTTTGTATCTCTGACCTTGACTACCTCTCTCGGCCAAATTCTGTAGTCTGTTCCCTTACTGCTTCATAAAGGAAGGCAGAAGGCAGGCCCTTAACAGGAAATGGCAGAGCTTTCATGGGTACAGAAATTGGAGGAACACAGCCAAAAGATGCAGGGCTATGGAAACATATAACGAATTCNAGCCTTGGAAGAGGTAAAAATTGTTCAAAAGCCGAGTGCATCCTTTGGTTTCTAAATCTATTTCTCACGTGCTTGCAATTTTCCTGTGCTGTGATTTGAAATTAATCATGTTTTTGCGTAATCAGATACTCTGTTAGAGAANTGATTTCCAACTCTGGCTGACACGAGAAATGCAGGGGAAGTTTAAAAAAAAAAAAGCAAGCCCTGGGGTGGAGTCCAGGCTTTGATAGTTTTTAAAANTCCCCGGTGTTGAGAGAGAAGTTTAGAGAGCTGAGAAATACACACACTAAAGGAAGATGTCACTGGCTTTTGGTAGTTTGATNATTTTCTTTTGTTTGCTTTTCTTTTGATTTGCCTAAAAATGGGATTTAACAACACAATTACTGTGTNGTGCNCTTTTGGACGCTGCAGCTGTCTTACAGAAGTTTCGAACTGTGGCTGTGAGTCCTTAAGAGTTTTGAGGAGGGTGGGCATGGGAACTTGAGGGATTGGGCTGGAAGGGTAAACGGTGGGCAGAGGGGGACAGAGATGACTAGAAAGGAGGGCTTTAGGGAGTCAGGTAGAAGCCTGATGCAAGGGAAACTACCAAGCAAGGGAGTCTACGAGGATGGCAGCNGTGNNTGCATAGCCTGAACTGACCATCCCCTGTGATCGGATTGGTGACTACCCTGGTTGTCAGTGGAGAGCCTTTATCTGGTGACTCATGGAGGCAGGTNAAGAGATCCACAGCCAAACATTGGGCCATGCTAGGGGAGTCCTGCTGAGGAGAGGGAGGAGGGGATTATAGGAGCCAGAGTGGTCAGGGATAGAAACACCTAGCCTGGCTCATGGGAACTCACAGAGTCTGAACCAACAACCAGGGAGCCTGCATGGGACAGATGGAGGCCCTCTGCTTATATGTGACAGTTGTGTAGCTTGGTCTATTTGTGGGACTCCTGGCACTGGGAGCAGGGCTGTCCCTGGTGCTTTGGCTGGCTCATGGGAATCTATTCTCATGCTGGATTGCCTTGTCCAACCTGAATAGAACACAGGGGGAGGTGCTTGGTCTTATGGCAGCTTGATAGGCCACGCTTTGCTGAAACCTATGGGAGGCCCGCCCCTTCCTGAGTGATTACAGAGGAGGAATGGATTGGGGTGGGGGATAAGGGAAGGGAGAGGGGTTGGGAGGAGAGGAAGGAGGGGAGGCTGCTGTCAGGATGTAAAATAAATAAATTAATAAAAAAAGTTTTGAGGAAACCTATTGACATTACGTATTTAATTGACTCTGAAGTGTAGTATTGTAGCATGAAGGACTCATTTAAATAAAACAAGNTTCCGAATCAAGCATTTAAAAAAAAGAATAAAATTCTGGTTGACAATTGAGGACTGTCAAGGACAGAACCAGCTTTAAAAGGCAAACAAAGGAGCCCAGCTTTGGTAGCACAGGCCTTTAATCCNAGCATTCAGGAGGCAGGGGCAGGTGGATCTCTGTGAGTTCGAGGCCAGCCTGGTGTACAAAGTGAGTTCCAGGACAGCCAGGACTGTTACACAGAGAAACCTTGTCTGCAACAATAACAAAAACAAACAAACAAAAGGCAAACAAAGGAACTGAAGTCTAAAAACAAACAAACAAACACAAATCCAAGAGGTGGAGAGGGGGTGTCTGGAGAAAGTAAGTAGCATTAGTGTTTCAGTCAGAGGAGAAGCTGAAGTAAATTGTGCCTGGGGTTAGGAAGCCCCACCAATTTTTTCCCATCCCATGCAGGAAGCCCCACCCTCTCACCCCCCCCACAGGCACACCTTTCTTCTGCAGGCAGAAAATTGCAGGAGTTGTGTCTGCTAGGATTAGGGGTGTGGCTCAGTTGGCAGAGCACTAGCCTAACATGCACAAAAACCTAGGGTTGATCCCCAGCAAGGCATAAATCCAGTATGGGGCACACACCAGTAACCCTAGTACTTGGGAGGTAGAGGCAGGAGGATCAGAAGTTCAAGGTCATCCTTGACTACATGGCTATTTCCAGGCTAGTCTGGGCTTTAGGAGCCCAGAGGAGGAGGAGGTGTCTGTTAATTTGGCAATTTAAAAAGAAGACTCAATACCTTGACCCTGGAAGTTTTGCAAGGACACAGCTTAGCCTGCCCAACCTTCCACTGAGATGCCCCAAGTGCAGTAGATACGCTTAGGAGGTTAGCACCTCCAATGTGCTTTCATTTGTCTGTTAGTTATAAAAATAATCAATTTCATCAGTATATAATTTATATAAATTACTCATTTTAAGTGTGTAGTCCAGTGACTTCTGACAAACACATTTTGACCAGCCAGCTGAAAATATAGGATATTTCCATCACACATCCCTAATTTCTTCCTGCTTGTCTATAACCAACGCTTCTCTTGTCACCAAGCAACCACTAACGTGGTACAGGATTGTTTTGTCTGCTCTAGGACTTTGTATAGACAATCCACACACTGTGAAGTTTCTTCTGTTTGGATTCTTTCACTTAGCACAGTGTTTTCTTTCCAACATTTTAGTACAAAACACACCATCACAGCCAGGTGTGGTAGCACACATCTCTTATCCAAACACTTGGTAAATCGAAGCAAGAGAATTAGAAGTTCAAGGCCAGCCTTGACTACATAGTGAGTTCAAGGCCAGCCTGGATTATGTAATGTTATGGGGTCTGCTTGGAGCCAACACAACTCACACACCAAGTCAATGTGGATGACAAAATTTATTGTAATCAAGCTGCTACTGATCAATCAGGTCCTCAGAACAGACTTCAGAGCTGAACTGCCACCCCAAGCCAGAATGTGACAGGATTTTAAGCCTGAAAACCACAAACATCTCTGGCAAGTTACAGTTACATTTTCCACCAATCAGGATTCAGGAATAGGAGACTTTGCTAGAAACATTNTTCTGTGGTACACTTACTTTGTTCTCATTGGTTGGTTTACTCAAGTGTGGTGGGGTGGCTTGCCCACTGTTCATGTCTTACCTTGCCAACCAGAATGTCAGTTACCCAGGGAGGTCTGGGGAACTTAAACTTTATTTGACCCTTATTCAAAATGGAAGTTCTATCCAAAATGACTTCAGTTTGGTTCATTCTTACAGTGAGACCCTGCCCCTGCCTGTGGTGATATTGTGTCCCCCAATATATTGTGTACCCTAATAGACTTATCTGGNGTCAGAGAACAGAACAGCNACTAGATAGACGTAGAGGCCAGAAAAT
Organism: Neotoma lepida; assembly: GCA_001675575.1. Lineage (NCBI taxonomy): Eukaryota > Metazoa > Chordata > Mammalia > Rodentia > Cricetidae > Neotoma > Neotoma lepida. The sequence goes on along the minus strand of LZPO01055106.1, from coordinate 100,805 downwards.
GGTGGCACACACACCTTTAATCCTATTTNTCAGGAAGCAGAGATCCATCTGGATCTCTGTGAGTTCTAGGCCACACTGGAAACAGAGCCAGGCATGGTGGCTCACATCTTTAATCCCAGGATTTGAGATTTCATATCTTGCTTGGGAAGGACACATACCTTTAATCCCAGGAAGTGATGGCAGGAAACAGAAAGGTATATAAGGTGTGAGGACCAGNAACTAGAGGCTTTTTAAGCTTTGAGGCTTTTTGAGCAGTTCAGCTGAGATCCATTTGGGTGAGGACTCATAAGCCTGCAGTCTGAGGAAACAAGATCAGCTGAGGAGTTGGCGAAGTGAGGTTGGCTGTGGCTTGTTCTGCTTCTCTGACCTTTCAGCGTTCACCCCAATATCTGGCTCCGGGTTTGTTTTAATTAATAAGACCTTTTAAGATTCCTCTTACACCTGCCCCCTAATTCAATAATGCAGCAAAATGGAGAGTATTTTACAGCAATCTCCTATATACCTAGCACCAAATTTCTAAAAAATAAAATCACTTTATTGTTCTGAGCTCACAAATAAAAGTGCCACATAGATGGGTATGGTGGCACACAACTTTAATCCCAGCACTTGGGAGGCAGAGGAAGGAGGATCTCTGTGAGTTCCAGGCCAGCCTGGTCTACAGAGCGAGTTGCAGGACAGCCAGGGCTACACACAGAACCCCTGTCTCTAAAACTAAAACAAACAAATAAATAAATAAAAGTGCCACACAGCCAGATGAAGGTAGCCACTCAGACAAACACTTGCCCAACATTTGTTTGAGTGTCTTCCTGAATTTAGGTTTTGTAATTGTTTGCTAAAGTTTATATTTATATTTATATTTTATAACCTGGCATAATGGCATGTGTCTATAATTCCTACACTTGAGAGACGAAGGCAGGAAGGTCAGGAATGCAAAAGCAGTCTTGACAACGTGGTAAGTTTGGAGCCAACCTAGGCCACACAAGACTTTGTCTCAAAAAACATGAATAAATAAAATTTTAAAAATATGTTCATGTGGGGGCTGGAGAGATGGCTCAGGGGGTAAGAGCCCTAGCTGCTCTTCAAGAAATCCTGAGTTCAATTCCCAGCAACCACATGGTGGCTCATCACCATCTATGATAGGATCTGATGCCCTCTTTCTGGCATGCAGGTTTATATGCAGAGCATGCATACATAAAATATAAATAAATAAAATAAAAAAATGTTCATACATCTTTGTGAATATAATTTATACTTCAGTTTTTGAGTTTACAGATAATCTATTTTTAATTAAAANCTTTTTATACAATATATTTTAATCTTTCCTCCCCCCACCTCCTTCTAGATGCTCCCCACCCACCCAACTTAATGTTCTCCCTCTCTCAAAAAATGGAAAACAAAACAAACAAACAAACAAAAAACTTAAAAAAAACCATTAAGAGAAAAGAATACTAAATATTTTTAAAAAGCACACACACACAAACATGGAATCTGTTTTGCACTGGCCAACTACTCCTGGTAATGGGNCTGCCCTGGAGTGTTGTTAATACACACAGTGACACTCCACTGGAGAAAACTGATTTTTCCCTTTCCCAGCAGGTACCAATTACACATAGCTTCGTGATTAGGGGTGGGTCTTTGTGTCCACTTCGCCTTCTCAATGTCCAGTTGTGGGTCTGTGTGGTAATTACCATCTACTGCAGGAAGACACTTCTCTGGTGGCGGTTGAATGATGCTCTATTCTAGGGGTATAGCAGTGTCATTAGGAGTCCTTTTATTGCTATGTCCCTTTAGTAGATTAATAGTAGTAGGTTTTCTCCACGGTCTGGGACCTATCTATTCTTAGGTTCTTGGCCACTTTAGCAGTATCATGTATGGGTTGCATCCCATGGAGTGGGCCTTAAATCCAATTTTTAAAAAGTGATTAGTTACTCCCATAACGTTGGTGCCATTATTGCTCTAGTATATCTTGCAGGCAGGTTGCTGTTANAGGTTGAAAGGTTTGTGGCTGGGTAATATTGATGATTACTTTTCTCCTTCCCATATTCCCTCCTTTACCCCACCCTTCCACCCACCACTTACTTCTCCTATTCGAATTCTCGTTTATCTCTTTATATCACCATATTCTATTTCTCCTTCCTTAGCCTCCTCCCCCCAAGTCCTTACTAGCTATACAACCTCTGTGGTTATTTGGACTAAACCACACACACACTATATATATATTTTATATATTTATAAATATATATATTTATATATTATATATATAAAGATGAAAAGCTAACATTTATGNAGAAGAGAAAACATGCAATGTTTATCTTTGAGGGCCTGGGTTTCCNTACTCAGGACAATTGTTTCCAGCTCCATCCATTTACCTGCCAATTTTATAATTATGCTTTTCCTAGCAGCTAAAAAATATTCTACTGGATAAATGTAACACATTTTACATTCATATTACATAATTTTTTTTTT
>LZPO01055106.1:80924-97570 GCA_001675575.1 Neotoma lepida | reverse complement strand
AAAAAACAATGAACATAATGCAGATTCTGAATCTTGGCTTCTAAGTACTAAATGCTTAAATAAAAGGAATAAAAACTCCGGAAGAAACAACTGACTGGAGTGTGGAAACAATTAGTTGTTCATGGAACATTCCGATATGATAGCCATCAAGGAAGTGCTCAAAGACCCAAAGGGACACAAGTCAACTTGAAAGGTCTTCTCTGGGCCAAATAGGAGATAAGATGAGTATCAAAGAAGCATTGATTGACACAGATTTTCACCCACTGATTAAAGTATGAACTCATAAATCGATAATAATATATACGGGTGAAGATGCCAAATTCCCCCATCTCCAAGNCCTCACCCTGATGAAAGCTCTTTGAGGCTCCTGGGATATNAAGTATTCCAATAGCCTATGAAAGATTCATTGGCTCAGAAAGGAGGCTTCCCCTTTTTAACACTGTTGNCCAGAGACTTTGGACTGAAGACTGGAGAATTGCTGTGTGGTTGGCAGCTGAGAGAAAGATGAAATTGAACCCATCAGTCTAACAGAAGATGCAGCGGGCTCTGGTCTANAGAGCTTTATGGAGTTTAAGATGGCTTTCGGAGCCTCAGACATCCCCTCTCCACCTCACTGCCTCTTTTGTGAGAGGGGCTGTGGATTGGGATAAACTTCTGTGGATGGATACTCACCCCAGGGTCATTAAGTAAAAATGAGATGCCCCGGTGGAGAACATCTTACTCTACGTTTAAATACAGTCAGAATCGGCAGATTGTTTCTTGGCTTTTACAGCTCAGGCTTCCTAGTTTCATGTCAGCTTGAGACAAGCTAGAATCATCTGAGAGAAGGCAGCCTCATCTGAGAAATTGGCTCCCTAAGATCAGGCTGTAGGCAAGGCTTGTAGGGCATTTTCTTAATTAGTGATTGATGGGGGAGGGTCCAGCCCATTGTGGGTGGGGCCATCCCTGGGCTGGTGGGCCTAAGTTCTATAAGAAAGCAGGCTGAGCAAGCCACAGGGAGCAAGTCAGTAAGCAGCACCCCTCCATGGCTTCTGCATCAGCTCCTGCCTCCAGGAACCTGCCCTGTTTGAGTTCCTGCCTTGGCTTCCCTCAGCAATCTGAGATTCAGGATCTATAAGCCAAACACCAAACACCGTTTCTTCCCAAAGATGCTTTTGGTCATGATGTTTCATCACAGCANTGGTAACCCTAAGACACAGCTCCATTGTCTGTTTCCTGGACACCATGGAGCTTCCTCATAAGCACTCATAGTCCACCTTTTTTTTTTTCTTTTTTTTTCTTGGCAGCATCAGAATCACTGAAAGCAATTTTGGATGTTGTGGAATAAATGGATGAGATCTGGCTACTTCAGCCAGAAAAACTCAGAGTGCAACTTAAAGTGCAATACCGAGAACAATTCCATTAGGAGAATTCTCCTAATGCATTCTCGAAGACAGAGGGAGACCCCACGCATGCTCCTGGACACCACTGTTTTTGGAGCTGGCTGACCACATGGCAAAAAACCCTTAGAGTAAAGATAATATGTATGTTTGTGGGATGCAGAGAAAAGTTGGCTACAAAAGTTGAAAGATGTTTTAGGAACTGTTTTAAGCNGATGCCGTCCTAGAAATATCTGGCTCCATGATGGCTTGTGAAATTTGTCATACTTATCTAGCTAATGGTACCACTCTTGAGAGGCTTGTAGGGTCTGAGGAAATGCTGAAGGAAGACCCCAGACTCAAATAGGATGTAAGAGCAAATAACGTTTATTATACCAGCATGCATGTGGGGTCGTTCACCTGTACAAAATGGGGGCCACCCCAAGAGGGCCGTGCAGGCTCCTTTTAAGCACAGCTAAGGGGAGTTTCAGGGACAACTACATAATTGGTTAAGCAAGCAGCAGTTACATTAGTATATTTCTAATTGGCTNAGGTTTAGTTTTATCATTTTTGGACACATCTGCACAAGCTTGCACATGACTCAGAAGGGGGCCGCTGGGTTTATCCTTGAGACACTGTGAGGCTGACTTAGACCCTCTGTGTTTGTTCTCTCCCTCGATTCAGAATGTAAGGACCTCATAGATAAATGGCCCTTTGTTGGAAAAGACATCTGTTTGTCCTTCTCAGAGAACAGAAACCTAAATTCAGTTGTAAAAGTGGGGGAGTTTAATCCCTTCAGGCTTGTGATAGCGCCTGGTGTTGACAACCTTCCCATCAAATGTGCTTTCACTAGTGACAGGGGCAGTCTTTAGTAGGCAGAATTTCAACATCATATTGGGTAATGTCCATATTTTATGTCAACTNCCTTGAAAATTTCTTGGAGGAAACCCTGAAGTCAGAATGTGACATTTCTNTGATGAGCTGGAAATTTTACAAATTATCAAAAGGATTTTTTAATCTCTTAGAAAATATAAGGCTGGGGCTGGGAGGTGGTTCCAAAGTGAAGACTGCTTGCTGCTGTTCCAGAGGACCNGAGTGTGGTTCCCAGCAACCACACCGCACCAGATGTTTCACAAACAGTTATAACTCTAGTTCCATGGGGTCTGATGTGGTCTCCTCAGGTACCCACATACATGTGGGCACACACAGACACACGTGTACAGGAAAATAAAAAGTATATATATTCATTCATTCAGAGAGAGGGAGAGAGAGAGGGAGGGAAGGAGGGAGGGAACCAGATGTGGTGGTTCATGGTGCACACCTTTGGTCCCAGCACTTGAAGANGNAGAGGCAGGTGGATNACTGTGAGTTCTGGGCCAGTCAGGGCTACAGAGTGAGACTCTGTCTCAAAAATAAAAAAGAGGGAAGATATACAGCAACAGGAAAATATGATGAAATCTTAACAGTACACAACTCCCTTTGTCTCTTTATTAAGAATAAAGGGGACTAGCTAAGTTTCTATAGAACTTTNTGAGTCTGACTTTATGGTAGAAGAAAAGTGCATTTATAATANGATGGAGTGACTCTTAAACTAAGTGTGATGTGGTAAAATNCTGATGGGGTTCATAAGATGAATTTGGGGACAGTATGTCACTAGANTTTTTTGCAGGGGNGGGACGACACTCTTTACATCATTCAAAAGTTCTGGGTACNACNTTTTTGTCTTCNAGGCATGCTCTCCTNTAGAAAAAAGGACATANAGACTTTGTTAAATGTTAGTTATCCAAGTATTGTTTGTAAGAACTCTGTAAGAATGAGAAACAAAACTTGAAACATAAGAAAAATAATAACATGTGTGAGTGAATGAATGGATTAAAATTTTGAGCTGGGTCTGGTGGGCACAGGCCTAGAACCCCAGCTATCTGGGAGGCTGAGGTTAAAATACATTTTTACCATAAGTTGTAAGAACAGAGGTTAGTAGAGAGAGATGCTCATGGAAAGAGTAAGACAGCTGTGCCTTATTATCTTTCAGTGGGTATACATTCTTTTGCTTTCTAAGTTACATATTTTACATTTTTATTTATTATTTTGTGTGTTCCATGTATGCACTCGTATGCATATGCTGTGGCACATGTGTGAAGGTCAGAGGCCACCTTTGTGGAGTGGATTCTTTTCACCTTTACCCAGGTTCTAGGAATTCATCTTCGGTCTTTAGGGGCAGGGAAAAAGATTCACGAGCTGAGCCATCTGGCCCAGCCCTTAAGTTACATGTTTGCACNTGTAACTTAAAACAGGGTTTACAGGTTAAAGGCTTACTTTCAGGTTTTTATTACCTTTATGTGTNGGGGCACACATGCCCTGACACTCATGTGGTGATCAGAAGTTTGTAGAGACAATTCTCTCCTTCCTTCTCTGTCCCCTTCCACCACGTGGGGTCCANGGGTGGAGCTGAGGTGATTAGCCTTGACAGCAAGCCATCTTCTTGCCCCAAAATTGCTTGCTTTTTTTTTTCTTTTTTAAAAAATAAGCTGATGTTTTATTTTATTTTANTGAGGGGCAGTTAAGATTTAGGAATGGGACCAAACTGCTAAAACACAAAATCCTAAATAATGTTGGCCTTAATATCCTGTGACCTACAACAGTGACCTGCCTGAAAGGTATATTGGTGCAACAGCAGCATAAATGTNGTAGGAGTAACCAACCACTTTTTGATTGGATTGGAGGTCCACTCCATGCGATCGATCCCACACATGACACTGCTAAAGTGGCCAAGGACCTGAGACTAGACAGGTCATGAACCCTGGGGAAAAATCTACTACTGTTATTCTACTAAAAGAACAAAGTAATAAAATGACTCCTAATCATTTATTGCCATGCCCATAGCTCAGTGCCTCCCTCAACCCTCGTCAGAGAAGCTTCTTTTTGCAATAGATGGGAATTAACACAGAGACCACAACTGGGCAGTGTGTGGAGAGAGACATTTTGGCTCNCTCAGCCCTAAATGGGATGTCTTCATCACAACCCTCCTTTCAAGGTTCAGGGATCTACGGAGGAGACAGAAGCTTGTGAGAGACGGAGGTGGTGGGTAACTCCAAGGAAATCTTTAAGACACAACAGGACTGAGACGCATGAATTCATAAAGGCTTTGACAATATGCACAAGACCCACAGAGGCTCAAAACAGACAAAATCCCAGCACTGAGAAGGCGAAGTGGACACAAAGTCCCACCTAACCATGAAGCTACGTGTAATTGATACCTGTTGGGAAAGGGACAATCAGTTTTGTCCAGTGGAGTGTCACCGTGTATTAACCTCACTCCAGGTCACACCCCCATGCATGAGAGTAATTGACCAGCACAGAACACAATCCTGTGTCTCTCTCTCTGTTGTTTTGCTTTTGGGATTTTTTGGTTTATTGGCTTTTGTTTGTTCTGATTTTGACTTTTTGGCTTTGGGATCATTTTCGGGAGAGAGAAAGAACATGAAGTTGGGTTGGTAGAGATGTGGGGAGGATCTGGGAGGAGTTTTGTGAGAGGAGAGAATATAACCAACATATACTATACGTAAAAAATTTAAAAATTCGGACTGGAGAGATGGTTCAGAGGTTAAGAGCACTGGCTGTTCTTCCAGAGGTCCTGAGTTCAATTCCCTGCAACCACATGGTGGCTCAGAACCATCTATAATGAAATCTGGTGCCCTCTCCTGGTGTGCAGGCAGAACACTGTATACATAGTAAAAAAAAATAAAAAATAAATAAAAATAAAAATTCATAAATAAAAGAAAAAAAGGGTAAGATTCTGATGTTATATGAAGATTATCAGACATTCTGGGTTCTTTAAATCTAAAGAAAGATGATTTATTAGCCAATGTCTTTGTTTCTTAGACAAAATCTCATATAGCCCAGGCAGCCCTGAACTTGCTAGGTAGGTAGCTCTGAGTGGCTCTGAATGCCTGATCCTCCTGCCTCTGCCTCCCAAATTATGAGATTACAGCCACTAGGTAACTTAGTCAATATCCCAACCATTTAAAAACTATGGCTGCTTCTTAGAAAAATGACTGGGAGTCAAGAGAGAAGTGCAGGAATAGTAAGTGGGGAATATAACATAACAGGTGCAGAAAGCTTGCTGGCCGCCAATCTCCCGCCCCTTGCGGGATGATTACACCGATGATGCTTACACGTTCGGTTCTGAATGACAGAAATAAAGATGTTTGCTATTTTNTGTTTTTCTGTATTTTAAACATTTCTACAAATTCAAAGTGACATACATATCTAGCCAAAGCCCTTTTATTGTCCTTATAAAATCAAGTAAGGGGCTAAAGAGACCGCTCATCGGTTACAGTGCTTACTGCTCTTGCAGAGGACCTGAGTTCGGTTCCCAGCCCACACAGAGGATGGCTCAGTCCAACCGAATCTAATTTCTTTGTTTTCGATTTTTTCGAGACAGGGTTTCTCTGTGTAACAGCTTCCCAGGAACTCGCTTTGTAGACCAGGCTGGCCTTCAACTCACAGAGATCCACCTGCCTCTGCCTCCCAAGTGCTGGGATTAAAGGCATGGGTCANCACCGCCCGGCCGGAGTCTAATTTCTTCCCAGGCTGCAGGCCCGAGGTCAGAGAAGCCGCGCCTGCCGCCACGTCGGCTAGCAGCCAGCTTTCAGTTTCCGTGTGTCTCCATCTTGCCTGCGCAGAACCGACAACCGCGGAGCGACGTGTCTGAGATCTGAACCACCCAGCCACCACTTGGGGCAAGACGGGTACGTGACCTGCGCGGTGTAACCCGCGCGCCACACGCGCAACTTGCGGCACTGATCAAGGCTGGGACACCCTCCCCATCGCTCACCCTCCGCAGTGCGCACCGCGCACCCTGGCTGGGCCCCGGAGGCCGCGGCCAGCCGCGCGCTGGCGCCCAGGGGACGGCGGGCGGAGCCGGGGAGGGCANGGAGGACTGCAGTTCCTTCGCAGGCTTGGCCCGCGGGGCACCGGCCAGGACGGAGCACCCACAGCCCTGCTCCCCACCTCCGAGGCCCTGAGTGCACTCCTGCGCCGCTTCGCCGCTTCCTACCCTGCGGTTCCCAGCAGGGCGCCCCAGGTGGCGACCACCCCCCTGCCCGAGGCCAAGGGGCCCGCGGGGAAGCCTTAAACGACCTTGGAGCACTCTGGAACTGTAGAGAAAGCATCCAGAGGACAGGAGGCAGCACCCCTTTAGATTAACTTTGCCNGTCAAGCCACAATAGTCTTGCGCAAANATCTTGAGAGTTACTCATTTCCTGGAGTTGAACTGTCCAAACTACCAGTTTTCGAAAAGNTGATGAAAGGGGTCATNTTCTGAGTTGTGTGCGTTTACTCAGTGCTCGGAATTTTGACTTTCAAGAACATAGTGAAGTGCTTTGGCTATTTCCCAAAGCACTTCAGTAGTATTGACAAATGACCAGTAGCGCTTTCCCTGGGAACTGAGAATTCAATACTATCTTTANCAGTCTGATCTATCTACCTTCCTACCTATCTNTCCACCTCTTAAAGTAAGCCTGATCCTGCTACTCTTTTTCANCCACTTTAGATGGGCAGAACTCTGATGATTTCGACATGTTTTCTCTTAATCAGGTCTGGATTTGCGTGGGAGGGCAAGTTCGCTTGAACATTAACAAAGGAATGCAGTAGGACAAAGGCCACTGTTACTCACAGTAAGCTCTGGAGAGCGGGAAGTAAATTCAAGGGCTCTAATAAATCCTCTCAGGTTAGTTAACCTTTGAAATTTGTTCCTACCCTAAGAAGGGTGGGGCCAGGAGGGGGGGGTCACATAAGTCCAGCCTTGACCAACAGGACTGATCTCTCTAGATAAGAGATTTTAGATAGAATGATGACCCCCCCCACACACACACAGTTTAAAACAAAACAAAAGACTCACTTCTCCCGTATCACAAACAACCTTGGTTTGTAAGCACATTATTATTTATTTTTATGTTTTGGTTTTCTGACACAAGGGTCTCTATGTAGCCCTGGCTGTCCTTGAACTCACTATGTAGACCAGGCTGGCCTAGAACTTACAGAGATCCATCCACCTGCCTCTGCCTCCTGATTACATTTCTAGGGTTAAAGGTGTGTGCCACTTGAAAGTCTTTATCCCAGCCAGTTGGGACTACACTTAGATACTCAGGACCTAAGTGTAACTCCCAGTGTCCCTAGCACGGGGTTTTTGAAGGCAGAAACTGTGTCCTAGCATCTCACTCGGCAGCTGGGGGTGAGGGTTGGGGGTAGGAGTGGGGGTTGGCNCTTTGCCTAAGCAAGCAATTTGACAGAAGCTAAGATAAGCAGTTAGCTGGAAGGGGAGGTTTGCACAAGCAGGCAGTTTGACAGAAGCTAAGTTAGCTGGGGCACCTTGAACTTGGGTTCCCAGAATAGAGTTGGGAAATTTTCCATGGGATTCTCCAAAAAAGAGTTCAAATTCCAGTTAAACTTGAAATGGTCTCAGCAAGAATTGAGGATGGAGGAACCTCTGTACTGTCTTGCCCTGTCTTACCACCACTGCTTAGTTAATTCTGAATGTTTTCCTCACCGGAACTTTTTTTTTTGGTTAACAGTTCTTTTACTTGTAGCTTTTGTGTTGAATGACCTGGTAAAAATGGGCCTTTCTTTGTTGACTGGCTCTTACTGTGTAGTTCAGGATGGCCCCCAATTCGTGATCTTCCCTCCTCAGCAATCCCCCAACAAAAAAATAAAAAAAAACAGCTGGGCGTGCGCCACCACACTCAGCTTAAATGGCTGTTTCCAGGTTTTATGTTGTACTTTGTTTTTGGTGACATTTGAGGTTCTTGGGCACGTCATCACTTGCTAACCTAAACCGGCTCCCCAGGCCGGGGGGTGTTCCTTCCTCCTAGGAAGTAGGCGTGGCAGGGTGGGCGTGGGGTTCGTGGGTGGCTGGTCCGTCCCGCCCGCAGAGACGGAAGTTCGCTTGGTCTTGTAGATTTCCTGCACTTTTCACGGGCTTTCTGTTAGTTTCTTAGGATCCAGGATGGCCTTTGCTCAGTCTTCGTGGTCTGGGGGCCGTTCGCATCTCCTCGGAGCCCTTCTCTTTGGTCACTGGAAGAGGACGATGTCCTTTGTGCTGGGCGGGTACCAGCATTCATGAACCTGTTGGACTTGCTGGCTAGCAGCTGGGACCAGCTCTGCAGGCAGACTTTCCAGAACTGCCGGAGAGCTGCCTCCTGATGTCTGTGTTCTTTCCAGTGTCTCATTCCGTCCGGTTTTCTGGAGGTCTCCAGCGAGGACAAGCGATATTCTGGGCTACCGTTGAGTGGGATGAGCCGGCGACCGCCCGGCGTGAGTAAACTGAAACCCTGCGACCCTGCCATTCCTTCCTCTTCTGATCATTTCCCCAAGGACTTGGGACATTGCGGGAGCTGTCCCCTGGTTAATGCAGTAAAGGATTTGTTTCTGGTCCCACCCTTGGTCCCTTCTGAGTTTTTTGGGGACCCACTCACAGCACCTCCAGACTTGTGGCACCTTTAAATTCAAGTCTGGTTCTTTCTTGGAGAGGGGCCAAAGACCGATTAAATTAAACTCATTACTGGACTCAGATGCCTACTTGTTAATCCAGTGAGCTGCTGTGGGTGGAGCACAGTTTTGGACATGGTATTTGTTTTCCCCCCTATAACCTCAGTGTAGAGGCCGCCTGGACAGAGCCCAAGGCCAGCCTGCCCTGGGAAGAAGCCCGCTCTACAAGTGTAAGGTAGTAAAGGACTTGGCCCAGGGCCCTTCCTATACTCAAAGCATTTTAGTTTTTCTTAAATTTCTGAAGCAAGAAGCACTGCCAGGGTTGTGACCTTCACCTCTGAGACGTGGCACCCCACCCCTTTAACAAGCTGGGGTAGCTGTCGTGCCCCTTAGCACAGGATTTCACTTCGTACTCTGCGTTTTAATATCCAAAACCTTTCAGGCAAGTTCCTGGGTTTAGTGCTTGCAGAGTAAACAGAGACCCAACCTCCACCCCCGCCCCCGCCCCATGAGTCTATTCCCTAGAGATAGCCAAAGGTTGCTGTCTTTTACACATCGGTGCGCTCAACTACAGTCTGTTTGCTTTTTTAAAAAAGGTCTATTTTGTCTCCCCCAACCCTTCCCACTTATTTTTGTGTGATGTTTTTTCTCCAGACTTTCAGAACTGATGTTTGTGGTATCGTTATTTCTACTTTTCCTACCCCAGTGTCTCTCCCCTTTCCCATCTTTGTGCAATGGTCACTTGCGAATGGGAACCCTCTACAAATTGTTTCTTTTGCCCTGGTTTTTTTTCCTCCCTTCCTCTTCAGTTCTTAGCATTGGGGAGTTATTTCTTCTTTTGTGTCACACTTGAAAGAAAAAGACTGTGTTGTGTGTGTGTTCTTGAATCATTTCTTTGCAGTAACCTTATACCCTCATGCTCTTTGTACCATATTCTGTATTCATGTTCCTTTGATGGTCTGCACTCATAGCCTTATTTGGCTATTTCATCTTCTTATTTGGCCATTTAATGCCAGAAAACAAAACAACACAAGAGCAAAAAATCTTAGTTTTGTTATTATCCTCTTTGTGGGTTTTCTCTGGTTGTGTCCATTGGAAGAATTAAGTTCTACCAACTTGATATCAGATTCACCACATACTCAAGATTGTGTCTTCTGCAGTGAACACTTCAGGAGAAGAATCATTTCTTTGCAGTAACCTTATACCCTCAAAGAATCTTAAAGAATCATTTTTTTTTTTTTTTAAAGACAGCATCGCACTATAGCCCAGGCTGGCTTGCAAGTCACCATGTAGCACAGATTGGCCTTGAATTCTCCAAATCCTCCTGCCTCAGCTTTCCATGTGCTAAGATTACTGGCATGAGCCACTAACCCAGGTCCATTGGTGTTTTTGNACTATATCTAATACCTCAATTTTTCAGTATAATTGAAAACTCCTGCTGTCCTAGCTACTTCTTCCAAGGCTTAGTGTATTTTGGAGTTAAGTGACTTCCTTTAATTACCTGATTTCGTAAGTGGGAACCAGAGCTTCATCTGCCTGTGAAATGCTCCTGCTTTTTTTTTTTTTAAACTTCCTTTGCCTTCATACATCTGTGATCTTTTAAAAAAACAAAACTGTTTTTCTTGAAGCTTTCAAAAGTAGTCTTTGTTTTTGTTTGCGATCGAGTCTCCTGGAGCCTGGATGGCCTGGGCCATCCTTGAACTCCTGATCTTCCTGCCTCCAGCTCTCTACTGCTATAATTACAGGTGTGTACCACAATGTTGAAAAGCAGTTTATAAAGTCACTCAGATCTGTGTTTTAAAGGGAAGGTTCTCGACAGACCTCTTGCTCAAATACCTCTAGATCTTAGGGGAGCCCACCAAAGCCCCTGACAGGTCACCACAACTTCCTTGCAGAACNCAGAACAAAGTGTGGATTTACATCTCCCTCTGCTGACTGAACTCCCCTTGTGATTAGGAAAACCCAAAGTAGTAAGAAGTTACATGCAGGACCTTGACTGGGTTGACTACTGAAGCCCAACAGAAGTTTTCTGCCTGACTTATGCTCTGCTTTAACCCCAAGGCCATGCTATTTTAATCTGACAGAGCTAAAGCTGTACTTAGGACCTGGGGAACCTATTAAAATATTGTGGTGAGAACAGGGGAGTTGTATATATAGCACAAAGCTGTACCCTGGAGAAGTGATGCAATTCCTNTCTGCCTAGGCTCTCCATAAACAACCTGGCCATCACCCAGCCGAAATGTAGAAGAAGTCTCTCTCTTTAACCTGGTTGTTTTCAGGAATGTCAGAGAATCTTAAAGAACCAGACAGGTGAGAAATCAGGACAGGTAAGAGTATCGAGGATGACCAGATGAAGCAGATGGGCAGTTTTTATTTTATTTTTTGTCCATTTTAGAGTCTCTTATAACAAAGAGAACTTTTTATAATTAGGAAAAAAATCTATATTGAAAGGAATTTTAGAAGCTTTCTATCCTTGTTATATGTATGACTTAAGTTTTCAAACTGATCTATGTGNGAAGGACCAATCGAGAGAACCTGTCGATTAACTGGTCAAATGTATTTGCCTGGCTGGCATTTCAATCCATGCCAAGACAAGCTTCAAATCTACTAAATATTAACCTATTCTCTCAGGCATTTAGGGTTGTTTCTTAGCTCACCTTTGTTTGTTTTATTTTTTAAAGACAATGTCAGTAGATAGCCCAGCCCTGGCTGGCCTTGAACGTGGCTCATCTTCTGCCTCAGCCTGGCAAGTGCTGGATTTACAAGTGTATATTACCAGACCTTGAGAAAGAATGTGGTTCTTCCTGACTGCTGTTTCATGAAAACATACCCCCAGTTCCTCTATACTCCACAACAGATGGTTTAACCTAAATCAACAACAACAGACAAGGCCCAGCCACCTCTTCCTTTATATAACTTAAAAATGAGATTTGGTCTCTGAACTCAGTTTTTACCAAAGCATTAAAGTTTGAAATCTTGCCTAAACCAAGCAGTTTGGCCTGTTTTTTATTTTATTTTTTTTTATTTTTGTTTTTGTATTTGTTTTTCTGCCAAGGAAATTGAAGCTTTGTAATTTATGAATGGAGCAAATCCTTGCCCTGTGTCTTTCACCAACAAAGCCAGGGAATACTGCAACCATTCATGGGTGATTGTATTTTTAGTTGATACCATCGCATACAAGGTAGTAGTAGTTCTGAGGATATCAGACTGCTGTCTTATTTGGGAAAAATTACTTTAAATTTTATACACTTGGCTGGAGAGGTGGCTCAGAGGTTAAGAGCACTGACTGTTCTTCCAGAGGTCCTGAGTTCAATTCCCAGCAACTACGTGGTGGCTCACAACCATCTGTAGTGAGATCTGGCGCCCTCTTCTGTATACATAATAAATAAATCTTTAAAAAANTTTTTTATACACTTTAGCTGGGTGTGGTGGCGCATGCTTTTAATCCCAGCACATGGGAGACAGAAGCAGGCAGATATCTTTGAGTTTTGAGGCCACTCTGGTCAACATAGTGAATTCCAGGATAGCCAGGGCTACTGAGAGAGATGCTATCTCCAACAAAAGCAACAACAAATTTTTTTAGGCACTCTTAAATCTATCCTGGAACTATCCCACATGTAGAAAACTGAGTTTGAGATTGGACAAATGAAGATTATGGTACATAAATTTTAAGAGTTTTAGATGGACGGTGGTGGCACACCCCTTTAATCCCAGCACTGGGGAGACAGAGGCAGACGGATCTCTGTGAGTTTGAGGCCAACCTGGTCTACAAAGTGAGTTCCAGGATAGACTCTAAAGCTGCAGAGAAACCCTGTCTCGAAAAACCAAAAAACAAACCAAAACAACAACAAAAAAGAGTTTTAGAAATGACAGCTTATCCATAGTCAGTATCGAAATGTACTGAGAATTGGTTGACCCTTTTACTGAAAGGCTAGAGGATATTTGGTGAGCTTGGCTGTGGACACTGTCTTCTNTTTAAGGTGAGGTCTTACCAGCTGACAGGAGGTTCCGCCTAGGATCATGCCCAGCCTCTTATCATAAGTCCCCTCAAACCACCCGGTTATTTCATACAGTGTGGAACAGTCACAAGCTCTATCTCCAGGTTCCAAGTTTGATAGCCTATCATGCCACCAATTCCATCTTGCTTCAGTGTAAGTTGCAAAGGGACAGATGGACATAATGTGTGCCTATCTGCTGCAACTGGGTAGTCATGTGTCATCTGCTCAAGAGCTCTGATGCCTGCCTAGGGCCTACCATACAACTGACTGAAGGTGAGAGCCTGTCTGTCATCATGGANTAACTCCTGCATAGCATAAAATGCCCAAAGATGGTAAAAACTGCTGTGAAGCAGGACAAGAACCAGTTTGGGGACCAGGACAAGCTATGGAAGAGAGCTGGAAAGATACTGAGAAGCTGGGGAGGTTTCTGAGTGGAGGCAACTACATAGAGGTAGAAAAAAAATGTTGGGGAACATGGAGGTATTTGGAGTTGGATTCTGGGTAATGTACGGAAGTAGGAGGATACACTTAGTGCTTGGGCTATGTATGAAAAGCTTGTCCCAGCGAAGATTTCACTTTCTTTAAGATGGAGCAAGCCACTCCCATCAACCGGATTCAGTTTTATTTCCCCTGGTGACTCTATTCATGTTTCTGGATCCAGCTAGAAGATCTTCCTGCCTCTGTTTCCAAGTACTGGGATCATAGGTTTGTGCTGCCGTGCCTGGCTCTAATCACTTTGTAGGTGGACTTTTCTGTCCTGCCAGACAGCTCCCAAAAACCACACAGAAACTTCTTATTAATTACGAAAGCTCAGCCAGTAGCTTAGACTTGTTTCCAACTAGCTCTTATAACTTAAATTAACCCATTTCTATTAATTTATGTTCTGCCCCGAGCCTCATGGCTTGTTACCTCATCTCCGTATCCTGCTTCCTCTGCGTCCTGTTTCCTCTGCGTCTGGCTGGCGACTCTCAGCGTCACCGCCCTTCTTCTTCCCAGAGTCCTCTCTGCCCGGAAAATCCTGTCTAGCTATGGGCCGTTCAGCTTTTTCTTAAACCAATCCGAGTGACATACCTTCACAGTGTACAAAGAGATTACTCCACAACATCACTTCTTGAAGTCCCCACTTTATTTATTTATTTTTTTGTTTGTAATACACATGCTAAGCAAATGCTCTGCCCCTGAGCCGCATCCCTAACTCTGTTTCTACTTTGTGAGATGGTCTCACCAAGTTACCCAGGCTGGCCTGAGTCCAGTCAAGTCTTGAGCCTTCAATTCTTCTGCTTCAACTTCCCNAGTAGCTGGGATTGAAGGTCTGTGTCACCAAGCTTGGCTTTTGAANCCCCCACTTGCTAATTCTCTTACCTTGGCAACATAGGAAGTTTGGAAGGGACACGTGCAAAGCAGAGGNGTTTCATCAAAGAACTGTATAAAATAATAATCATGGCTAGTAACATCTCAAATTAGCATGTATTTATGATTTTGCCCCAGCCAATGGTCTGCTAGACTATGTTCTAACGCCTATCTGCAGCACCACAAACCTGGAGCCACAAGATGCACATCCTCCTCTGACTAACTTGAGAAGGGGTGGAAAGTGGCATTTGCAGTAAGCCTTNTATTTGAAATGCCCACAGCTGGGGGAGGAGAGGTAGGTTTACTGTATTAGCTATTCTCCTTGTCACCATCTATGCCTGGGCACAAATGGAGGGGAAAGAAGGGTTCGGTGACATTCAGAGTAAGTGTACAGGGCTCTGTGAGGTGGCCACATTGCATTTTGTTCAGAATCTTGCAACTCCTCANTTCTCAAGGACTTCATGTTCTTATCTCACTACAGCTTCTTGGGTATGGAGTTTGCATGCTTTCTGCCCCTGGCACGATAGGCTTACCATGTGACTGCCCAAGTTGCTGAGATATTAAATTTGTTTTCACGTTGTGCCTCCATGGAGGTGACTTTGCTGTTGTTGCTATTCCCCCTCCTTGCTTCAGGTGGAAGGCAGGGCAAATAACAGATTAAATATGACCTAAGGAAGCTAACCTGTCATACTGGTTGCTGTGTGGCTGACAGAACGTTTTGTGTTTTGGACACGAGATGGTTGGGACACGAGATGGTTGGGAGGCACTTCGCATTCTGTGAAACAGTTTGAGAAGTCTGACCAAAGTTAGCACATTTTATTGTTACCTGTTCTGGCTAGTGCTAGATGCCAGAGAGTGTGTTCAAGTTTTTNACTGGAAACTTGTCTGCAATGGAGGATGATACAAAAAGTGACTGACNGCGCCTATGTGGGCCCTTCCAGGAAAGCATTAACGCAGTAGGTGGAGTTCAGCTGGGCCTGCAGGTTAAGAAGGCTTTTGTGCAGATGGGTGGAAAAGTATAATCAAGGTGGAGACTCACGGAAAACAGCTTCTGAAGGCCNGTTGTGCAGTGTGTATACTGATAATGATGAGGGCAGACACCAGACCATGAGGAGCCTTGTGCAAACAATATTGAGACCTGCAGTGGGAGAACAGCTGTCACTGGAAGGTTTGAATTCAGAGAATTTCAAGCGTGGACCTGAACTTCTGCAAGTTCATTTTGATTGAATATAGATGTGCACAGCTTAAAGTCAGAGGCCGGGGATGAATGAGTCACCTAGGGAGAGTTTAGGNAGCAGGTGCAGAGAGTGTTCTGGGAAGGGTAGGATGGCCAGAGAAGGCTTGGATAGAAATAGTGGAGAGAGCTCATCAAGGGAAAGAGTTTTAAGGAGAAATTAACAGTATCTGGTGGAGCAGAGCAGGTGCATGAAGACTTCTATCTATCTATCTACTATCTATCTACTTACTATCTATCTACTATCTATCTATCTACCTATCTATCTACTATCTATCTATCTATCTATCTATCTATCTATCTATCTATCTATCTATCTACTATCTATCTATCTACCTATCTATCTACTTACTATCTATCTACTATCTATCTATCTATCTATCTATCTATCTATCTATCTATCTATCTATCTATTTTGGGTTTCGCTGTGTAGCTTTGGAGCCTGTCCTGGAACTCGGTCTTGTAGACCAGGCTGGCCTCGAATTCACAGAGATCCGCCTGCTGGGATTAAAGGCATGTGCCACCACTGCCCGGTACCTTATTTTTATTTAAATGTTCTGGTGTGTATTTATAATACATAACATATTGAGATAGTTTTACAGTAAAATACTTGTATAGTGGGATAGAAGGACGGATCCATTGTCTCACCTAGCTGTCCGTTTGCCCCTCTGTGGCTAGAGTAGTTCTAAATCTACTCATTAGCAGAAATCCTAAATACAAAATGCTTTCAGCAAAAATTTCCAGCACAAAACAGTTTGGGCAAAAAATCCTGAGAACAATGAACTAACTATAGTTCTCAGATATAGTTAGTTCAGCCTTTCACTTACTCATCCGCCTGTGTATGACTTTATATCCTTTGACCTACTGTCTCCCCGCTTCCTGTCTCTCCCTTGGCCCTGGTAACCACTGTTTATTCTCCACCCCCATATATGTGACTTAAAAAAAAAATAGATGCTGCATATAAATGAGGCCATGCATGCAGACTTTTCCCTGTGTTTTCTTATTTCTCTTCTCATTATATCTTCTTAAATCCCATGTGGCAAGTGGCAGAATTGCTGCCTCTCTTTATGAGGTTGAATAACATTCAATGGTAAATATGTACACACATATATGTATGTTATATTCAGTGCTATATACACACACATACATGTATGTTATATCCAATGGTATATATACACACATATGTGTATGTTATATTCAGTGCTATATATACACACA
>LZPO01055106.1:37891-57340 GCA_001675575.1 Neotoma lepida | reverse complement strand
TGGAGGGGGTGTGACCTTTTGGAGGAGGTGTGACCTTGTTGGAGGAGGTGTGACCTTGTTGGAGGAAGTGTGTCACTGGGGTAGATTTTGAGGTTTCAAAAGCCCACACCGGGCCCAGTGTCTCTCAGCCTACTGCCTGTGGATCAGGATGTAGAGCTCTCCGCTACTGCTCTAGTGCTGTGCCTGTCTGCTTCCTGCTGATGACCGTGGGCTAACCTTCTGAAACATTAAGCAAGCCTCCAACCAAATGCTTCCCTTCTAAGAGGTACCTTGGTCATGGTGCTTTGTCACAGTAGCAGTAGTCCTAACTCTAAGGTACCATTTTAGCTATTAGCATCCACAGAAGAATGAGGAAGTAGCTTCTTAATGAGTCACNTACTGTTCTAAAGGACAGTGTGGAATTGTCCTTCGACTTTTGTTTGTAATCGGTCTTGTTTCATTCATCCTCAGGAAATATCTGAAATCCACAGCTTTCTGTGTTGTACCTCTGTTTATATTAAGGGACTCACGAAGATCAAGACACAACCTTCTGTGAACCAAAACTCATGTTCATGACTAACTCCCAATTCTGTTGCTGAGTTGAGGGCTGGGGCTAAATGCATACCTGCATTTCTCCAATTATAGGAGTGCATCAGAGTTGGGCCCTGGTATGATTGCCCAGATTTTATTCATGGCTTTGCTGTATCTTAGCTTGTGACCTTGGGCTCAGTGTCTCTGCTGTAAAGTGGGTTCATAACAGAACTTCCCTCANGTGATGGTTAGGAGAATGAGTGAGATTATACTCCTAAAGGGTGTAGGGCAGTGTCTAGAACAAAGTGCCAGCTAGCATTCTTCTTATTTTGTTTGTTTAACTTTAGTGGAAAACTAAGCTGTAACACGCCATGGCTTGGCATTTAGGATGTTGAGTCTTGCTCTCAGGTGAGTGGAGGGCCTGAGGGCTACACTGGGTTCCAGGGTAAGTGGGGCATATCCCCACATGCAGTGACACGGTGGAATGGAGGCAGTTACTTTAGAGGGAACAAATTTCAAGTGGAAAAATCAAAAAGTAAGGTGGAGACATCTGATGTTGACCTCTGGCTTCAATCCATGTGCACATCTGTACATGGACACACACATGAGCCCACATGCACACACACACATACTCACTCACTCTCATGCACGCATGCGAGCACAGAACAGAGCTCCAGGCAGCAAATCCTCGGTGTCATCCTTCCAAGGTCAAAGTCTTGAGGTGGAGTGTGGGACTAGAGTGGGCCTGGCCCTGCAGTAAAGGATGCTTTAGCTGCTCATCAGTGCTCTCCCTCACCTCTCCCTCTCCCTCTCCAACCCCTCCCCACCCCCAGGAAAATCAGGGTTCTTCTGACTCATGTGCTCTTTGCCTCTGAGAGTAAAACAAATCACTGGACTGGAGGTCACTTATGAAACCTCCCAGCTCAGCTGGCCAATCAGCAGGTAAGAAACAAGATGATACAGCTTTCCTTAAACTGTGCTGTGCTTTTGTCGGCCAGCCAGCCGAGAGGTCCCAGATCCCTTTGTGAGGCTCAGAGCAGCAGGAGGGCATTAATCATCTAGTGGAAGGGCAGTAAGGACAGTGTCTTCACCCACATCCAGCTCTGCACCTCCAGCTCTATGCTCACACTNTCCTCCTGGGACTTCCTGCGGACTCTAGGGCTGGGATCCTGCTTCTGTGCAAAGACTCTTCCTTGTCTCTTTCCCATCTCATTGCACTAGAGCCCTGCATCTAGAGTTATTATGTGGGGATCTCCTCTTCTAGTTAATTTTGCCAACTGGTTAATGTTTAACATTTGGCCGATGCACAGGGGTTAGATAACAAGCAAGCAGACAAGGTGATTGCTTACTGAAATAAAGGCTCTGAAAGAAACGAGCTGTCACAGATAGGCTGACGATCAAGAGGCATCATTTAATAGGATCTACAAAGACTATACAAATCCCCTAAATATTTATAGGCATATTNTTTTCTTTGTCTGGTAAATGCTTATTAAGGATGTCTTACAAACAGAGCACATGCTTGGTCCCACATGGAGTGCATTTGAGGTGGAATCTGGTCTCAGGGCCAGTGAGAATAGACAAGGTTACTTTTTGGTAAATTATGTGTTGAAAACAGTCCTTAGAGTCAATGACCTCTTCTTGTGGTGGATAGCAGTGCTGAAGGATTTTGGCCTCATTATGTCAGTTTGGTAGAATTCAAGCACATGTCTGTGGTGTCCAGGCAACTATGTTAGTGACCTAGCAAAGGCTGAGTCTTGGTTGGCGAGCTTTGTGCTAGGCTTGATCTTCCTAAGCATGTAGAAGCAAATGTCTCAAATCCCTGGCAGGTGGACACAGGGCCTGGTTTAAGGCGTGGCTATCTTGGGGGTTCCTGTATAAAGACAGCATTTGCAGAATTTTAAGAGGAAATAGTTTTCCCTCTGCTGCTTCTGATATTTTTGTCATGCTGTAACTGACTAAGACACATTTTCTAGCAGACACTGCAGTTTCTACTGTGGTGTTATATGAAGAAACTTCCTATTCTGGCAGTGACAGGCTAGGGACTGCTCCATGCCTCCTTTTGTGGTTTTTTTCTTTTAACAGAACTGGCAGAACCTTGAATGAACATCATTTTCTTGTAGTAACATTTATATAATAGGGACATTTCTGCAAGGGGAAGTGAAACACTCACTGTGACCTCTGCTCATGGGGACAAGGGGCAAGGGACATCCAAAACGGTAGAGGGACGCTTTGTTCAGAGGAGCGGTAGACAAGCCCTTTCAGCACCTCCTGGTCTCAGGGGATCAGTGCGCTGTGGATGGTTTCTTCCTCAGAACAGGAGTGTGTGATGAGGGACTTTGTGTCTTCTGGGCATTTCTGTCCTCTGGGCCCAAGCAGATATTTGCATAGAAGCTTTAANATTATTAATGGAATTTCCCTTTAANTCCCTAAGTCCAGGNTGTACTTAAGAAGTATAGGTCTACAGGCCCTTGCTAGATAGAAGCCCTCGTAGTTTAGAATTTAAAAAGATAATGTGGTACATGTACTGGGGTTCAGGGTAGCCCCTTTATAAGTATGTTAACATTTCACTTGATGGTCACACGATAGGGGATAGGCCTTTTCAGCTTGTGAAAGGTTTTACCAGAAAATGGGTTGGCAGAAAGGAATGTAAGGTCTTTGTGTGTTTCAAGTGCTAGAATTATGGATGAGGAGTTATGGGTGTGAACAATAGAGTACTCTCAGTTGGGTACCCCAGCCACCTGTTCTGGCTTGTGTAGCATTGAGATTATTGTCTCCTGATCCAAGGTAGTCTGGAAAGAATCACCAGTAGTCTTACTAAACAGTCTTAAAAGGTAGCTTATAGCTTCGAGTATGTGCTTGGAGCAGTGAAGCCCTAGCTGGCCCAGGTGAGCAAATGCAAAGTTGGATATATGCCACATGGCCCTGCTCCCACCCACCTGCAGCCCCTGACTGTGCCCTTGTCACCTTGTCAGGGGCACAGGTATAGGGACTTTCCTGTCCTTTGCCCTGGTTTTCCAGGCTCTGGCTTAAATTACACCTTTTCCCACAATGCCTGCTTCAGTACCTGAGACCACACTGTCCTTTGTTTCTATTTGCTGGGAGATCCCACTGAACCCTGAGACAGTTCAGTTATCCACAGGTACACACTTATCTTACCTCTCCAACAAGGTTGTACAGTCCTTGAAAGACGACTGAGTCGTGTGCTTGAGCTGTGTCCCTTTTCATAGCTTCTGGGAGGGTAATAAGAGGAACTTAGTAAAAGAGAAGTTTGGAGAAGCAGTGACTTCCCCTCCCAGGTGCAGTGTTACATGTAGCTTCCTATAATGAAGCCTATTTAAAACCATGTGGCTGCTTGTCTGCCACACGTCTGACCTCCATATTGGCTCAAATGGCAAAACATTTCTCTGTTTCTTCCCAATTCTCCTTCTCCTAGTAGCTGCTGAGTTTTATAACTATCTTTTTAAAATTCTAATAAGAAGTAATTTTAGGATTAGATTGCTCATGGGTAAAGATGTGTGCTTACAAATGTGAAGACCTGAGTTCGAATCCCTGGATTCCCAAATAAATGCCAACATGTAGTGTAAGTGGCTGTAATCCCAGCGCCCCCTATGGGGAGATGAGAGATTTTCTGGAAGCTCATGGGCTGGCTAGCCTGATACACACAGTGACAGAGCAGCAAAGAGAGCTTCTCAGGCAAGATGGAAGGATGGCACCCAAGGCTGTCCTGTGACCTCCATATGTGCAGACACCCAGAAATCCATCTTTGCCTTGTCCTCCTTGCCTCTCCTGTACAGTTTGATGGAGACCTCGCTTTTCCTCCCAGAGTATCCTGCCCACCTCATCCCGGCTAATGGCGGGCACTCCGTAACTGACTGTAAATAGACCGGTGAAGGGTCTNCTCTCCCTCACCTCTTCCTCTCCAACCCCTCCCCACCTCCCCACCCCCAGGAAAATCAGGGTTCTTCTGACTCATGTGCTCTTTGCCTCTGAGAGTAAAACAAATCACTGGACTGGAGGTCACTTATGAAACCTCCCAGCTCAGCTGGCCAATCAGCAGGTAAGAAACAAGATGATACAGCTTTCCTTAAACTGTGCTGTGCTTTTGTCGGCCAGCCAGCCGAGAGGTCCCAGATCCCTTTGTGAGGCTCAGAGCAGCAGGAGGGCATTAATCATCTAGTGGAAGGGCAGTAAGGACAGTGTCTTCACCCACATCCAGCTCTGCACCTCCAGCTCTATGCTCACACTNTCCTCCTGGGACTTCCTGCGGACTCTAGGGCTGGGATCCTGCTTCTGTGCAAAGACTCTTCCTTGTCTCTTTCCCATCTCATTGCACTAGAGCCCTGCATCTAGAGTTATTATGTGGGGATCTCCTCTTCTAGTTAATTTTGCCAACTGGTTAATGTTTAACATTTGGCCGATGCACAGGGGTTAGATAACAAGCAAGCAGACAAGGTGATTGCTTACTGAAATAAAGGCTCTGAAAGAAACGAGCTGTCACAGATAGGCTGACGATCAAGAGGCATCATTTAATAGGATCTACAAAGACTATACAAATCCCCTAAATATTTATAGGCATATTNTTTTCTTTGTCTGGTAAATGCTTATTAAGGATGTCTTACAAACAGAGCACATGCTTGGTCCCACATGGAGTGCATTTGAGGTGGAATCTGGTCTCAGGGCCAGTGAGAATAGACAAGGTTACTTTTTGGTAAATTATGTGTTGAAAACAGTCCTTAGAGTCAATGACCTCTTCTTGTGGTGGATAGCAGTGCTGAAGGATTTTGGCCTCATTATGTCAGTTTGGTAGAATTCAAGCACATGTCTGTGGTGTCCAGGCAACTATGTTAGTGACCTAGCAAAGGCTGAGTCTTGGTTGGCGAGCTTTGTGCTAGGCTTGATCTTCCTAAGCATGTAGAAGCAAATGTCTCAAATCCCTGGCAGGTGGACACAGGGCCTGGTTTAAGGCGTGGCTATCTTGGGGGTTCCTGTATAAAGACAGCATTTGCAGAATTTTAAGAGGAAATAGTTTTCCCTCTGCTGCTTCTGATATTTTTGTCATGCTGTAACTGACTAAGACACATTTTCTAGCAGACACTGCAGTTTCTACTGTGGTGTTATATGAAGAAACTTCCTATTCTGGCAGTGACAGGCTAGGGACTGCTCCATGCCTCCTTTTGTGGTTTTTTTCTTTTAACAGAACTGGCAGAACCTTGAATGAACATCATTTTCTTGTAGTAACATTTATATAATAGGGACATTTCTGCAAGGGGAAGTGAAACACTCACTGTGACCTCTGCTCATGGGGACAAGGGGCAAGGGACATCCAAAACGGTAGAGGGACGCTTTGTTCAGAGGAGCGGTAGACAAGCCCTTTCAGCACCTCCTGGTCTCAGGGGATCAGTGCGCTGTGGATGGTTTCTTCCTCAGAACAGGAGTGTGTGATGAGGGACTTTGTGTCTTCTGGGCATTTCTGTCCTCTGGGCCCAAGCAGATATTTGCATAGAAGCTTTAATATTATTAATGGAATTTCCCTTTAAATCCCTAAGTCCAGGTTGTACTTAAGAAGTATAGGTCTACAGGCCCTTGCTGGATGGAGGCCCTCATAGTTTAGAGTTTAAAAAGATAATGTGGTACATGTACTGGGGTTCAGGGTAGCCCCTTTATAAGTATGTTAACATTTCACTTGATGGTCACACGATAGGGGATAGGCCTTTTCAGCTTGTGAAAGGTTTTACCAGAAAATGGGTTGGCAGAAAGGAATGTAAGGTCTTTGTGTGTTTCAAGTGCTAGAATTATGGATGAGGAGTTATGGGTGTGAACAATAGAGTACTCTCAGTTGGGTACCCCAGCCACCTGTTCTGGCTTGTGTAGCATTGAGATTATTGTCTCCTGATCCAAGGTAGTCTGGAAAGAATCACCAGTAGTCTTACTAAACAGTCTTAAAAGGTAGCTTATAGCTTCGAGTATGTGCTTGGAGCAGTGAAGCCCTAGCTGGCCCAGGTGAGCAAATGCAAAGTTGGATATATGCCACATGGCCCTGCTCCCACCCACCTGCAGCCCCTGACTGTGCCCTTGTCACCTTGTCAGGGGCACAGGTATAGGGACTTTCCTGTCCTTTGCCCTGGTTTTCCAGGCTCTGGCTTAAATTACACCTTTTCCCACAATGCCTGCTTCAGTACCTGAGACCACACTGTCCTTTGTTTCTATTTGCTGGGAGATCCCACTGAACCCTGAGACAGTTCAGTTATCCACAGGTACACACTTATCTTACCTCTCCAACAAGGTTGTACAGTCCTTGAAAGACGACTGAGTCGTGTGCTTGAGCTGTGTCCCTTTTCATAGCTTCTGGGAGGGTAATAAGAGGAACTTAGTAAAAGAGAAGTTTGGAGAAGCAGTGACTTCCCCTCCCAGGTGCAGTGTTACATGTAGCTTCCTATAATGAAGCCTATTTAAAACCATGTGGCTGCTTGTCTGCCACACGTCTGACCTCCATATTGGCTCAAATGGCAAAACATTTCTCTGTTTCTTCCCAATTCTCCTTCTCCTAGTAGCTGCTGAGTTTTATAACTATCTTTTTAAAATTCTAATAAGAAGTAATTTTAGGATTAGATTGCTCATGGGTAAAGATGTGTGCTTACAAATGTGAAGACCTGAGTTCGAATCCCTGGATTCCCAAATAAATGCCAACATGTAGTGTAAGTGGCTGTAATCCCAGCGCCCCCTATGGGGAGATGAGAGATTTTCTGGAAGCTCATGGGCTGGCTAGCCTGATACACACAGTGACAGAGCAGCAAAGAGAGCTTCTCAGGCAAGATGGAAGGATGGCACCCAAGGCTGTCCTGTGACCTCCATATGTGCAGACACCCAGAAATCCATCTTTGCCTTGTCCTCCTTGCCTCTCCTGTACAGTTTGATGGAGACCTCGCTTTTCCTCCCAGAGTATCCTGCCCACCTCATCCCGGCTAATGGCGGGCACTCCGTAACTGACTGTAAATAGACCGGTGAAGGGTCTCTCCTTAATTATTCCATGTATTTATTCATTCAGAAAGCATCAAGATAAGTCTGCTTATTTAACTCAAATGAATTCTTTTTTTTTAAGATTTATTTATTTTATTTTATGTGTATGGGTATTTTGCCTGCCTGCATATACATGTGCACCACGTGTGTGCCTGGTGCCGTGGATCTCCTGAAACTGGACTTATAGACAGTTGGGAGCCACCATACGGATGCTGGGAATTGAACCCAGGCCTTCTAGAGGAGCACCCAGTGCTCTTAACTACTGAGCCATTTCTCCAGCTCCTCAAATGAATTTTAAATGAATAAAGTCCTGGTGTTTTACTGAGTTAGCTTTAGAGTCCCTAGCCCTGTGGGTAGTTACTGGCAGCCTCGCACTAACTGCAAGGCCAGGGAACATTTCATGGCTTCTAGAAGTGTTTTCTAAGAAGCAGTTGTAACTTACCAAGCTGTGGCTGGGTGGGAAGTGGAGTTTCCAGGGTGGGGAGAAGGAGAAGTGGGGCTTCTGCATTTTGTTGAAGTTTTATTTTCCAATCCTGGCACCCAACTGTTTCTTCCTCTACTTGTAAGCTATGGTATGGCAGCTGTCTTAGTTAGGGTCACTATTGCTGCAATGAAACACCATGAACAAAAGCAAGTTGGGGAGGAAAGGGTTTATTTGGCTTATGCTTCCACATCATAGTCCTTCACTGGAGGAAGTCAGGACAGGAACTCAAGCAGGGCAGGCACCTGGAGGCAGAAGCTGATGCAGAGGCCATGGAGAAATGCTGCTTACTGGCTTGCCTCCCCATGACTTGCTCAGTCTGATTTCTTATAGAACCAAGGACCATCAGCCCAGGGATGGCACCACCCACCATGGGCTGGGTCCTCCCCCATTGATCACTAACCGAGAAAATGCCTTACAGCTGGATCTCACTGAGGCATTTCCTCAACTGAGGCTCCTTCCTCTGATGACTCTGGCTTGTGTCAAGTTGACACACAAAACCAGACAGTACAGCACCTAAGTCATATGTGGGACACAGAGTCTGTCTGCTCCAAGACTGTTTTAGTTTAGAGTAGGAAGACTGCCATCCGGGTCATACGATGTGACATTTATGAAGAGATGCATGGCAGGGTCCCTGATATGGCGTTTAACATGGCTGCCTTCATCTCCTTTAAAATTAATCATTGCTGGGCATTGGTGGCGCACACCTTTAATCCCAGCACTTGGGAGGCAGAGGCAGGTAGATCTCTGTGAGTTTGAGGCCATCCTGGTCTGCAGAGTGAGTTCCAGGACAGGCTCCAAAGCTACACAGAGAAACCCTATCTGGAAAAATCAAAAATAAAATAAAATAAAATAAATCATCTACACTTGAATAAATGCGGTTTGTAAGCATCTTTACAGGAACCCTACTGGGTTCCACCTTTTGTCTAGGTGTTCANATTAATCCTACTTCATAGATGAATAAATAGAGGCTGCTCTAATTTACTCTAGGTTGCNTGGTCCCCACCCCTTAGCTCCTATANATCAGACTGGGCTACATACTTGTGCTTGCTGACCCAAGAAGGAAGGGAATGTTGATGTGTGTGCCACTCCAGCTGGCATCCTTACCCACCTGGCATCCTTACTCACCTGGCCTTGCCATCTAATAAGGAGATGTGATGCTGGTGGGAAATGTCAGCTGTGATGACCTCAGGCTACATCTGCTGGATGACTTTCCCTCGCCAGGAGTGTATTGGAGGGCTGCACTCTTTTGTTCCAAGTCCCCTACAGATTTGGAGGTCTTCCTGGTGGTGTCTGTGGCATTTGAGGCCTTTGTCTTTCCCCTCTTGTATGGGGAAGGATTTTCTGCCTCAGATCTTAGATGCTTGTCCTATTCTTAGTCCCTTGGAGGAGGCTGAGACTCTAAGGAGGTAGGGAGCCCAGACTTGAACTCAGATCTTGTGGGGCACCATGCTNTTGCCTGCTGACTGCAGGGTGACAGGACGCTACCGCTGAACCTGAGGAGAGTGAAGGCCCTGGAAGGCACAGAGCAGCCTTTGTCCTANTTGTGCACATCAGNGTGGAAAGGAAGCCCCGCTGAGCTTTCTGTCAAGGCTTTAATGAGGAAAGACTTTATCAGTGAAGAGACTCAAAGAAAGCCAGCCAGTATATGACAAGTGAGCAGGGGAGTTCTGGAACCTGCATTTCCCTGTTTACTCCTGTCCCCTAGAGGAGAGACTACGCCATAGCAAGAGAAAGGAGCCTTTTGGAATGAGATTGCAAAGGGACTGCCTGCCGCCCTGTTGCCCTGTTAACCGGGAGATGCTAGCCCTGGCAGCGCTAACAAGCTACGTTCGGTCACCAATTAAGAACACAATTACTAGTGAAAAGCAGAAACAGGATGTTTATTCAATGGCCACATTGGGAAAAAGAGAAAACAGGCTCGCTGACCCTCTAACCCATCTTCAGGGTCCTGACGTGAAGTTTAGGTTTAAATAGAAGGCAGGAGGTATGCATAACCAAGCTATCTTGGTCAAGGTCTGGTCCCGCCCACCNTCGTCGCTCTGCTCCAGTCTNTCCTGCAGATGTATCTGGTCAGTCACTAAGCTTCAGCTTTTCCTTCTCCCAGCACAAGGTTCCGGGGTAATTCTAATTTCTTGGGGTCGGTTGTTTCAACAGTCTGTCATAGGGAGGGGCAATATGTCTCTAGGACGGCTTCATTCCTGCCAGGTGGTTCTAGTCCTATGTAGCTACTCTTGTTTTCCTGTCCTGGACCCNACCTGGGTTTAGTTCTGGGCTTTAAAACTTTGCTAACATCCCAGAGATATGGCTAGGATGGGTCAGTGTGGCCCAGGTATTCTGTCACCCAGATCTTACAAGGGGAGGAGGGGTACCCAATTGGTTATCAGCAATCTGTGGATCAGATCCCCATTTCCTTATAAGATGCTTGCTGATCGTGAACTTAATGATGTCTGCACTTTATATCTCTTTCGTGTTGGAGAATATAATTCATTTTTAGGAGAGGATAAAAGTATGTAGACTCTTAACTACAGTTAATAAAAATCATTATCCCTTCTTACTAATAGGAGCAGGCAGGACTTACTTGGTGCATTATTTATCTAATAATGTGTNTAAATCACTCTCTAATTGAGGGGCTTAAGCAAACTATTCATTTGGTTATATCTCTCAGTTTCTGTGGGTCAGGACTTTTGGAACAGCGTAGGTAGGCTGTTCTGGCTTAGGGTCTCTGATGAGGTGCCTAGAGTCAGCTGGGGCCAACTGAAGGCTTGACTGGGGTTGGAGGAGCCATTTGTAGGCCCCTCACTGACTGTCTGGAAAGCTGATGCTGGATGCTGGTGAGAAGCTTCAGTGGTCCCATGGGTGGTCCTCTTCAAGACATTGCTTTTGTGAGCTCTCATGAGAAAGTACTGGTTTTCCCAGAGTCAGCCATGTGAAAGCAAGACAGGGCCAGGAGGAAGCTGTCTTTTTTTTTTTTTTTTTTTTTTTTTTTTCAGTGCTGGGGCTCAAACACAAGGCCTTGTGCATGCCTCTTCAACCAGTCACGTCCCTGGTTCCCAGGTGTATCCCTTTGACTGTCTGGGTCCGGGAGTCATGTACACACTTCTGTTGCAGGGCTCAGTAGAGACATTAACAAGTCTGGTCTACAGTCCAGGAAAGAAATGCCACTCATCTTTGTAAGGGAAGAATTTCAAAGACTCTGTGACAATGCAGGGCATGGGAAGTTCCAGTATACACTATGCACAGTATTTAATATTGGTCATAGTCTGAATAAAATAAATTCCAAGCACTCAAGCCAGCTCCCACCTGTCAGGGGACGATTCCAGATCATTGCTTACCCAAAGCTGTGTTCCATTTTCATCTTTATTTTGTTTCTCCAGTTCTCACTAAGCACCTAGAAGACAAATTGAGATTTTTCTGTCTTGCGTTTGTAGTTTATTTGTGGTTGGCCAAGCTGGATGGGCAAGAAGGCTNAAGCTGTGAGTCTGACTTGTTGGTGACTATCTGAACTTCATACGGATCCCAGTTGACACGGAGCATTGAGAACTTGTGGTCAATAGCCATGTGGCCTTCAGTTGTTTTCTCCCCTTGATCCCTTGCTGTGGAGTCTCAACTTGTGTCAGGCCTTTGTTCTCAGCAGAAGTAACAGTGTTGTAGTTATTGTTGTGTGGTTTGGTTTGGAACAAACTCAGGATAGACTTCTGGAAGTCCACGCTGCAGGAGAGCCGTTGGCTTTAGTAACGAGACGCAAAAACAAGCCCAGAGAAGTGGATAGACGGTCTGAAGGGGAGATGCTTGCTGGGTCTCTGGGTTGGAGATGGAGCAGTTTTTCTGCTCAGTAAATTAAGAGGTGGAGGTGTTGATCAGATAGAGAACAGAAAAGAAGTAGGTAATGGAAAAGGATGTAGAATTTTTGAATGGTGAAGAGAGAGAAATTCCCATTTTTTTATTTAAAAGATACTAATTGATTTAAGAGGCTGTGTTTATTCTCCCACTGAAGACAAACTGAACAGATGAGAAACAAGTGGACTCAGTAGGACCTCTGGAGCCATAGAAACTTCTAGAACATGGGGAAAATCTTTTAAACACAGAATAAGAACTAATATTATTTATAGTAGCACCAAATCTTTATTTGTCTTGCTTAATCCTTACAGAATCCTTTCTGGTTGGTGACTGTTAACTCTTCCATGGAAAGCTAGGGAGACCCACCTTTCTTATGGTCCTGCAGTCCAGGGCAATAGTAAGGTCAGGATTAGAAAGCAGTTTTGTCGGGCTTACAACTTGTTCTTTCTACTAGTTTATACTGCCTTTCAAGGCAAAGGCAGCCCGGATCTCTGGAGATGAGGAGTGGAACTGGGCGGTCTAGACATAATCACAGCTTAGATCTAAGGGCCTCTGTATAAGTTCACAGCAAGCAGAGGGAACTCATATAACTCATGTTGCCATTTTGGAAGCCCTTTGGACCCAGGCCTGGATTTGCACCTCCCATTTCTGTATACTTTGAGGAAAGGACCTTTTGAAGAATCTTCCATTCGTTTTGATTGACGACAGTTCTATTCTTTCTTAGTTCAATTGCATTGGATGGGTTGCATCTGGGTCCTGTCAAATCTGTTGTTGGCTGTGGGCAGAGACAGTGGGGTAGCAGAGAATGTGCCTTTGAGAGAAGCTTGGGACATGAAAGTCACACATTTCATGTTTCCTTATTTCTGAATTGGGAGGCCTCAGAGTATCATTACATAGAAACAGATCATAGTGAGATTAGACCATACTAGAAGAAGTCATATCCAGTGTCTCCAAGGCTCTTCTCCCTTCAGTGTTGTTTTCTGTTTGTTTTCTNCAGACTGTCTACAAGACACCTTCACTTTCCTGGGCTATCATGTCAGGCGTTTCTTGTTTCCCAGGGCACGTGATATAAGCCCGATTCTTCACCGATTTGCCCATCTACCCAAACACAAAGACTATGACAGCTTCGTATGTGTTCTAGTGAGCCGAGGAGGCTCCCAAAGCATGATGGGCGTGGATCAGGATCACTCAGGGCTCTCCTTGGATGGTGTCAAGAGGATGTTCATGGGGGACATGTGCCCTTCTCTAGCAGGGAAACCAAAGCTCTTCTTTATTCAGAACTATGAGGTGTTAGGTGGCCGGTCGGAAGACAGCACCCTGGAGGTCGATGGGCCAGCAATAAAAGACACGGACTCTAAGGCCCTGTATCCTGGCCCCTGCACGACTCACCGGGAAGCTGATATCTTCTGGAGTCTGTGCACAGCAGATGTGTCCCAGCTGGAGCAGCCCTCTAGCTCATCCTCCGTGTACCTGTGGAACCTCTCCCAGCAGCTGAAGCAAGAAAGGTGAGCACTATGGTCCGTGACCTCTGACTTGATCCTTGCCCATGTGTTTATTGTCCTGCTGCCAAAATGGAGATGACCACCATGCTCTGTCTGATGGCCTTCCACAGGAAAGAGACTGTCCCTTCCCCACTAGGGTTGCTTTGGGATATGATAAAGACCCAGCACAGCTTATCAACACTTCATTATTCAGCTTGTAGTTTGGATGTATTTCTTTTTTGGGGGTGGGGGGTTCAAGACAGGGTTTCTCTGTGTAACAGCCCTAGCTGTCCTGGAACTCACTCTGTAGACCAGGCTGGCCTCGAACTCACAGAGATCCGCCTGCCTCTGCCTCCCGAGTGCTGGGATTAAAGGTGTGCGCCACCACCGCTAGGCTGGATGTATTTCTTATACTCTGTTAACATGAATTAAGCTTTACCATAGGTGTGTATTATAGAAAAAACACAGGGTATGCACTGTAGGGTTCAGTGTTGGCCNGCTTTCAGACATGCTTCAACTGAGGGTCTTGGCTTCCACAGACAAAGGCACGACTGTAAAGATTATTGATGTTTATTAGGAGGAGTATTTCTCTACAGGATCTGTTACTGTCCTGGCTTCTAGTTAANTGAATGAAGCCACAGTGCTCTTCAAGTATAAGATTAGTTGGCCTTTTTTATTTGCCCCCTAATTACAATGGTAATAATGTTTCTGAGCTACCACTCAGATGCTTGTATTCTGAGGACCTGAGGTGCCTCTCCAGCTTTCTCTCCCCAGTCTCCTTAGTGGTGGCTCAGCTCAGGGTGTGTGTGCTGGGAGTGATGCAGCATTCCAAAGGAGATGCTCCAGGGACCAGGGGTGACAATGGCCTTTTACAGTCTTCCTGTCTCTGCATATGTGATCCAGGTGGCTTATCAGCTAGCTGGTGTGTTCTCAGTAAAATTCAGCTGTCTCTGTGGAAGGAGACTCTGGGGCCAGAGTGCTGCAAGCTTGTTTGAGTTGTTTGCTAAAATGCTCTGTAAGTTTACAGAACATTTTAAAAGGGCGAGTTTCAAAGAACACTCCTACCCGCTGGCTCATCTCACCCCAATGACAGTCTGTTTTCTCTTTGACATTTGCATGGCATTCAGATTTACCTTTCTCTTTTCCTGTAGGAAACGCCCACTCGTGGATCTCCATGTTGAACTCATGGACAAAGTCTATGCCTGGAACAACAGAGTCTCTGCTAAGGAGAAATACTATCTGAGCCTGCAGCACACTCTTCGAAAGAATCTCACTCTATCTTCTACATGAAAACCACAAGCCTTCCGGGTCCTTGGGATGTAGGCTAGGGTGGCTTGGAGCTGGCAAACCTCTGATTGCTTGGGAACAGGCCTTGCAGGTCACATTTGCTCTGGTTCTAGGGCAAGCCTTGCTTCCTGATTCTCCTCTGAACAGGCAGCAGCCATAACCCCTGCTGCCGTGGACCACGCCACTCCTGCCACCATGCCTCCCCACTATGATGGCAAAGTAAACCTCTCCTCCTTAAGTTCCGTGTCAGGTGTTTCGGCAGTGTGGAGAATGGTAAGATATAATCCCATTGCTTCTTGGGTTTGTCCACCAAGCTGTACTAAGTTATTGTAAGGGTGATAGTCTATGGTTCAAGGTTTGAACTATGACACTTGAATGTAACTTAAGGAGGAGAGTTACCTGAGTTCATCATCTGATTGGGTAAATTGTTTCTATGTTTAGAATGTCTGCATCTAATCATTTATTAGGTTATTAATTAAGTTATTAGAAGTATCCATTGCTTCACGAACTAGGGGTTTCTGGCATTGTTACTCTTGAACGTTTGTGTTGAATTTTTGTGACCTAGCTTCACGTGTATGTTATATTTTCAGAAACAGATTTTATTATGTATGTTGAAATTTTATAACCTGAGGCTCTGGAACACATATAGATAGAGAAATGGTTACCACAGTAATAGTTTAGCTTGTCTATAATGTCATATAGTTAACTTGTTTGTGACAAAACCAGAGTAAATCTATTTATTTATTGAACACTTTTGGAGGAAGTTTGGAATTGTAGAAAAAGTTCTGTCATACCAGGACTAGGGCAGGTGAGGCCAGAGGGTCACAAGTTCCCACCCTGGTCTGGCTATGTAGTAACTATGTTGTGTGTGTGTGTGTGTGTGTGTGTGTGTGTGAGAGAGAGAGAGAGAGAGAGAGAGGAGACATTATAACATAGTCTAGTTTTTTTAGCTGCTATAAAATGCCTTGAGAGAGCTGATAATCTAATTGAGGCAATAATCTTATTTCTATCTGTATTTAAGACTAGTAATCAAGCTGACCATGATAACTCATACTTTTTTAATCCCAGCACAAGCCGACCATGATAGCCCATACTTTTAATCCCAGCACAAGCCGACCATGATAGCCCATACTTTTAATCCCAGCACAAGCCGACCGTGATAGCCCATACTTTTAATCCCAGCACAAGCCGACCATGATAGCCCATACTTTTAATCCCAACACTCAGGAGGCAGAGGCAGGTAGATCTCTGAGTTCCAGGCCAACCTGGTCTACAGAGTGAGTTTCAGGATAGCCAGGGCTACACAGAGAAACCCTGTCTTGAAAATCCAAAACCCAAAAACAAACAAACAAAAAAAAAAGGAGAGAGAGAATAGTAATCATTAGTAATCACCCCCTCCCCTCAAGCATCTACCAGACACAACAGAACCGATGCACATAAACTCTCAGAGACTGGGACAGCAGGCACAAGCTCTGCACAGGTCCAAACGGGACAAGATCCCAGCACTGAGAAAGGGTGTAGGCCAACACAAAATAGACTCCATTTTATGTGTGTGTTTGCTTTTTTTTTTTTTTTGGTCTTTTTACTGGTTTTCTTTCTTTCTTTCTTTTTTTTGAGAGAGAGAAAGAGAGAACATGAAGTTGTGTGGGTAGGGAGGTCGGAGGACCTGGGAAGATGAGGGAAGGAGAAGTAATACCTCACAGAGATGAAGTGTGAGGTTCTTTACCACCATGTTTGAGCTGTGGTCTTTTAACAGTGATGGTGCTACTTGACTGCACTGTGGAGGGGCTGTTTTGGAAGGACTGAATCAAACTTTGAAACGGTCGGGGGTTTGGCAGGTTGAGATAGAGAAGAGGAAATAAACCAAGAGAAGGAACAGACAGGAAATATGTTTAGAAACCTTGAGTGTAAGTTTTAGCTGGAACACATGTAAGTAGCGATGGATGGGTGGTAAGCTCGGAGGTGGATGTGGTCCAAATGTGGAGAGCTTTGAAGGCCCCCACCTTTTCCTTTTAGCTAATTGTAGGATATGTTCTTTACTTTAATAATGGGATCTTTGATTCCTTCTATGTCACTTTTGTATACAACATTAGGTTTCTTGTTTTTCACCAAGTATGATTCCCACTGAAATATTTTAGACATACTAAAAGGTAATGATGTGTAGAAGACAATGAATACCCAGCTTAAATAAAATGTCCTAAATATGTATGTGAGTACTCTTGTATAGCTCTTTAAGGCTCTGGTCCTAAGTGTAGAAGTGTAAGGGCCCTAAAGCATTGCAAAGTCATAGTTAGCCAAGCATTCAGGTCAGTATAGTTATGGTAGGCTACCAGTGGAAAGGAACTTTATGTATAAAAATATTAATATTATGTGTATAAATAAGAACATATATTAATTAACAGGCGTTTAAACACCTGGTCCCAATTGGTTGTGCTGTTTAGGAGGCGTGACTTTGCTAGAGGAAGCATGACACTGGGGGTGGGCTTAGAGGTTATGCCATTCCCTGTTTGCTTTCTCCGCTTCATGTTTGCTCTTCAAGATATGAGCACTCATCTTCCCGCTTTTGCTTCCATGCCTTTGCTACACTGCTATGGACTCTAAACTTCTGGAACCATGAGCATAAGCTCTCTCTTCTATAAGTTACCATGATCCTGTTTTTTTTTTTAATAATTTTTTTGATAGCACTTCTTTTTCTTTTAAGATTTTATATCTATCGTGTTTTGCTTGCATATCAGCCTGCATGCCAGAAGAGGGCACCAGATCTCATTTCAGATGGTTGTGAACCACCATGTGGTTGGTGGGAATTGAACTCGGGACCTTTGAAAGAGCAGCCAGTGCTCTTAACCACTGAGCCATTTCTCCAGACTGGTCCTGGTGTTTTATCACAGCAATAAAAAAGGAAGTAATACAGTAGTTATTGTCATCATTGTTATTTCTTCCTATTTTATAGATGAGGCTGATGAGGCACAGTAATATCAGCAGCTTGCCTAGAATCACCCCACACTAGGATATGAACTTAGGCAGTAAAGAGAGTCATGCCATGGCCTGTGACACATGGGTTCTACAAAGAGGGTTGTCANCTGAACAATGTTCATATAACAAATGCTTATTGCTAATATTACGTGAAAGCGGCATTTAGAACATGAAATAGTTTGTCTAGTATGTTTGCAGTAACTCTGTTTTGGGTAAAACCAGAAAAACTTCTGATAGGTCAGAAAGAAGCATTCTAAAATGGAATAGGATGGCAAGACTGTGGTTGATAATGTCTCTTGTTTCTGTTTTCTAAATTTTCATCAATACCTGTCTGTGGTTTGAAAGAAAATAGCCCTCAAAGGGAGTGGCACTATTAGGAGCTGTGGCCTTGTTGAAGGAGGTGTGGCCTTGTTGGAGGAAGTGTGTTACTGTGGGGACGGGCTTTGAGATCTCTTTTGCTCAAGTTTCGCTCAGTCTGACACTCAGTCCATTTCCTGTTGCCTTCTGATCAAGATGTAGCCAGCACCATGTCTGCCTGCACGCTGCCGTGCTCCCCACCATGATGATAATGGACTGAACTTCTGAACTGCAAGCTACCCCAATGAAATGTTTTCCTTTATAAAAGTTGCCGGGGTCATGGTGTCTCTTCACAGCAATAGAAACCCTAACTAAGACAGAAGTTGGTACCAGAGACTGGAGTATTGCTGTGAGAGTCCTGACCAAGTTTTTGTTTGGAGGAATTTGGACTTGGGTACTTTGGGTTAGGAAAGCAGTGGAATGCTGTAAGTGCTGCTTCATGGGGGCATACTAGTAGGAGCATGGAAGACAATGGTGCTGAGAATTATTTGAATTGTCCGCGGCTGGACCAAGATGTTTCAGGGAGAAGAATTTTAGTATGTTGTCTAGAAATTGTTCTTGTGATATTTTGGTGAAGAATGTGGCTGCTTTTCGCCCTTGTCTGAAGAGTCTAACTGAGGCTAAAGTCAAAAACACAGAAAATACAGCCAAGCTAAAAGGTCATTTTTTCCTGTGTTATCTTCTAGAAATTGTAATAATTTGCATTTTGTGCATTGGTGATAAATTTTGAATTAATTTTGTAAAAGGTGTAAGATTGGTACGCCAATTGTTTTCGTGCTTACTGGCTCATTCTACACCATGTACTGGAAAAGCATTTTCCTATTGAATTGCCTTGGTTCTTTTCAAAGGTCAGTTGATTTTATTTGCAGGGTCTATTTATTTGTGTTCTATTAATTCATTGATGTCTTATTTCAGTACCACACTGTCTTGATTGCTGTGGCTTTATATTAAGTCTTGATGTACATCATACTGGGGGGATAGGAAGTTTTGACTGTAGCATGATTTTTTTTTTGTTTTGTGGGGGATCTTTTTTCTTTTACAGGGTCTTGCCATACAGCTCAGATCCAGGATTTATGATATTCTGCCTCTGCCTCCCAGGTGCTAGGATTCCAGGCATTATCACACTGTTTTCATTTTAAGGAATTTCTAAATCACATTAAAAAAATAACTTTTTTTAAAAAAGAAGGTCTGATGTCTTTAATATTTATCAACAGAGCACATGTATGACATAATATCTATTTTGTCTTCTTTTCATTTATAGGGCCATATCTGNGTGTTTTTATATGATATTAAGCCCATTCAC
Source organism: Neotoma lepida (assembly GCA_001675575.1). Taxonomy (NCBI): domain Eukaryota; kingdom Metazoa; phylum Chordata; class Mammalia; order Rodentia; family Cricetidae; genus Neotoma; species Neotoma lepida. The sequence goes on along the minus strand of LZPO01055106.1, from coordinate 38,091 downwards.
ACTTTTTCACTATTTAAGCAAAGGGATAAACAAAACAAAACAAAATAAAAATCTATACTGGGTCCCCTTGCCCAGCCTTAATACAAGGGGAGGTGCTTAGTCTTACTGCAACTTGATATGCCATGCTTTGTTGATCTTATGGGAGGCCTGCACCTCTCTGAACAGAAACAGAGGAGGAGTGGTTAGAGGGGTGGGTGGAG
>LZPO01055106.1:11688-25829 GCA_001675575.1 Neotoma lepida | reverse complement strand
GCTGGCCTCGAACTCACAGAGATCCACCTGCCTCTGCCTCCTGAGTGCTGGGATTAAAGGTGTGCGCCACCACTAACCAGCAAAGATTTATTTATTGATATGTATACAGTGTTCTGGCATGTAAGTTTACATGCCAGAAGAGGGCACCAAATGTCATTATAAATGGCTGTCAGCCCCATGTGGTTGCTGGGAATTGAACTCAGGACCTCTGGAAGAGCAGCCAGTGCTCTTAATCTCTGAACCATCTTTCCAGCCAGAAGTATATTATTAAAGGCTGGTCCATTAATAATACACAAAGGCACCTTCCATCCATGCTTTGTGCACAAACTTTGATCTGTGTAGGAAGCAGTTGATAGAAATGGCTAGAACCTTTCTGTGCTGTTTGAGACATTGCTTCTGTTCTGTTTTAGTACCTTCTTTAGCTGTGAACTTCTGGGGTCACCTGACATTTGCTCAGAACAGATGACAAAGGACTTTGATGGTGCTTCACCGAGGTTATATTTATTATGGGATGGTGGTTTGGGGTGTTGCTTTGTCCTGCCCATCCTCTGGAAGGTTTCTGTGATATAGCAATACAATGCTAACCCCTGAGTGTTTTGCAGATTTGGAAAACCATTGGAGACACAGCCAGGTGCGATGTACTTTCACCTACCCTACAACTCAAGCAGGGCTTGGTTAATTCAAAGGAAACAACAACAACAACAAAAACCCAAAAGGCACCATACAAGGGTGGAAAAGGACACCCTCAGAGTCAGGCTGCAAAGAAGACTCTGAGACCAGATCAGCTGCCTGGGAGAAGCAGAAACCAGCTGAGCTGCCCGGAAGAGGTTTAGACCAGCTGAGCCATCTGGAAAGGACACTCTCCAACCTGTTGAGCTGCCTGCAGGCTGTGCAGTGAGCTCCAGGTCCCCAGCTTTGTGAGCTGTCACCCATGCTTTGGGCTTTGGTGATGCAGCTGTCTTTGAGTCATTTCTGCTCCTGTAAGTAANCCNTCACCTATATTCCTGTAAGTAACCCCAATAAAANTNATTGGTTCACCAAGTTGGACTTTGGAGATATTGGTACTTTAGTTTGTCATCAGTTTCCTATCTGGGGTGAGTAGACGTGTGTGTGGCATCTCCTAGGAAAAGTTTTGTCATACAACACCAGGGTAAAACGTGCCGGATGACTCACTTCTTTCAANTAGGCCCCGCCTTCTACTTTTCACCATTCCTGATAATGCCATGATATATGAATGAATCATGGGTTAGTCTGTTTCTTAGGTTAGGGTTTTCATGATCTAAATGTTTCTGAAANTTCCATTGAATTCAATGCTGGTGCTCAAAATTATGGCCTAGTATGGGCTTGGCAAGAACTCACCTCATAAGACAAACCCCAGCCTCAATTCATAGACTTGAAGAGTGGAATGGTAACTGTCAGGAGCTGGGAAGAGGGGCAAAGGGTTACTAATAGATGGTTATCAAGTTTCCACTTAGCAAGATGAACATGCTCTGCAGATACACTGTGCACCATTGGACCAATAATTGACAATACTGTAACATACACCTCAAATATCCAAGGGGGTAGATTTCATTACATATTCTTACCATAGTGTTGACCTTTATTTAAATAGTTGCTGCCTTTTAAGCCACAGCTGTCTGAATCAGCAACTGCAACTCNGCCGCTACTAGCAGTGGTTAGGCTGCAAGGGTCATAGCCNGAGGGAAATCTGTTCCCTCCAGCTCCAACTCTCGCAAAGCTATGAAGGAAACTTAACTAAATCTCTCTCCTTCTAAAGAACTCAAGATTCAAAGGTTAAGGTGGAATCTTGCTCTTCAGAGAGGCTGAATAGCAAGTAGCTCACCTCCTCTCCTTCCTTGCCTCCTCCAAAAAGCCCTCATGCTTCTCCTCGCCCCTCCTTATAAAGCCTTTCTCACCTGGCTCCTCCCTACCACTTCCTGTCAGCTAGTTGCTGATGCAGCCTCCTGACTGCAGGTAAATTTTATTTCATCAAACACATCTTTGCATCATTAAACAAACGTTCCAGAGCATAAACAAAAATAACAGACCTTGAAATAATATTCTACAACACCGTAGCACCATAAATAAGACTGATGAAGTGATGACAAGGGGGACTGGAGTGATGGCTTAGGGGTGAAGTGTCCTTGCTGTGCAAGCATGAGACTCTGATCCCAGGATCTACATCACAACCTGGCATCCTACCTATGACTATAATCTCAGCTCCAACAGCATAGAGATAGGGGCGTTGCTGGGGCTTTCTGCCTGCCAGCCTAGTTCAGAAAACTCAAGCTCCAGGTTCAGGGAAAACCCTACCTCAAAGGAATAGTCAGAGAGTGATAAAAGGAAACACTGTGTGCATGCACAGGTGTGTGCACCTCCACCTGTGGGGTCCACAGAGACTCCATAGTGTGGCCTTATTCCATCTTGACTCAAGGTCAGAGAGTCTGAGCTTGTTTTGCTCCGCAAGGCTGCATGATAGGATGTTTTGCCATAAGGCGTGGCTACTGGATGTTTTGAGAATTAAGGAGCTGTTTACACTTGTCTGTACTTTGTACTTTGAACCATAGTGTCCTTGAGAGGGGGAGGTCTTTTGCCTCTCTCTCCCCATGCTGGTGTGTAAAAAGCCCATGAGGAATAAACTCGGGTGACTGTGGTATTGACCCAGAACCCTCAATGCTATTCTGTGTCTCTGTCTTTTTCTTTTATGTCATCTACATCTCTATTTTTCTTATGTATTGTTTCTTAATCCTCACTTCTCCTCACTCCTCCCTTCAAGGACTGTGATAGTCTGGTGGGACCTGGCACCCAACTCATACATCACACACAGTAAAAATACTCACAAGTAGGTGAGTACCAAAGTGATGAAAATCCCTATGCATGAAAAGGTCAATGCTGCATTTCACTTACTAAGTAACAAAAACAAATGTATAATCAANTTAAACACATAAATTTTTCTGTTATTGAGGCAGTGACAAGCTTTGGAAAAAGAAATTTCTTAGTTCATTTTCTTTTAGATCTGAATTAGATTTATTCATAATTCTAGAACTGGGCAGCAGCCTGGACTAAAAATGGTTCAGAACATGCTGCTATACCACATGGGCTGGTTATATTTATAGTCACATCCCAGTTCATTTGCCAGGTGCACATATAGCTTTGGACCCACAAGCACACTGCAGGTAGTTTATCTAACAGTCTGAGGTAGTGGCTGGGGAAATGCCTACCCAGCTATGATGCGCATGAATTGCAACAACCAGCAAGACACAATAACCCGAAAGGTGCAATAGTGGCACACATGCCTTGGTGGTAACCAACAGCTCTCTAATTGGGCTTGAGGTCTGCTCAACAAGAGGTAACTACTAACCTGCATTTCTCTATTATCCTAAATAGTTTGTAACAATAACTTTCAAAGACCAGAAATTTTCATTACATTGTTAAATGAGCTGCAGTGGTACAATACCTTAAAGAAGAGTAGAAANATATGTACAGTATGTTCTAACAAAAATAACCTTAAATNAATATACAAAATTCCATACCAATGTAAAATATTTGAGACTAGTGGTTGTTCAAAAGTAGACTTAACAGCCGGGCGGTGGTGGCGCACGCCTTTAATCCCAGCACTCGGGAGGCAGAGGCAGGCAGATCTCTGTGAGTTTGAGGCCAGCCTGGGCTACCGAGTGAGTTCCAGGAAAGGTGCAAAGCTACACAGAGAAACCCTGTCTCGAAAAACCACACANAAAAAAGTAGACTTAACAATCCACCCTTTTATCCCATTATATCTATACTATATCCCTCCTCTTTCCCTTCATAAAAAGATTCCTGAATCTAATCTCCTTTGTTTAGCTTTTTCTGTGACCATGTCCAGTAACAATTTGTAACCAACCCCCCTAAATGATGACAAATATCCATAACCCACTGAATGACCAAAAATCACCCACTCCACCTCTTGGAATGTGGGTCTCATGTTCTCTAGACTGCTTCCTGTTGTCTGGGGCAGGGGGCAATGGCATCTTTAGGGGTCTTGGAGAAAATTGAGAGAATGGTCAAGTTCTGGAAAAACTAGCCATAACATTTGTTCTCCAGTCTCTGTGCAGTGGGAAAGCACAAGGCTTATCTGCAGTCCTGGATAGAACAGTCTGTGAGGCTGGACAATCTCAGCCAGCAACCTTGAAGCCATTCTGGATGCAGAACTCTGAGGAAACTGTAACAGAGGCACTCTGAGAGGCTGTATCACCTGGGCCACCCATCTTCATTGGTGTCTGTCCTTTTACTCTGAAAACACACAAACTTTCAAAGGTAACATATGTAAGAAGAACTTCTAACCAGTCTTATTANTAAACACACGGAACAAGAAATAAGGGTGAAAATCTGACAGAGATCAGAGGAATTAGGAGCAAGCCACCACTCACCAACGCTGCCTCTACTTCCCAGGATTGAACTGGAGGAAAGAGCGAGCCTTCCGGTCTAACCTGGCTTTTTATACCTGTCCATCTGCTATCCTCACTAAGCTACATCACTTCCTGTCTTGTCTGCATGGATCTTCAGAACTCTAAGGTTGATGCTGGGATTAAAGGCGTGTGCCACCACCTCCTACTGCTAGTTNCCCATGTGACCTTGGAGTCACAGAGAACCAAATGGATTAAGGGCGTGTGCTAACTTGCATGGCTATTGTTTTTCTATTAGTGGCTGGCAGCCCCGTTTTTCCTCTGACCCTCAGATAAATTTTATTAGGGAGGACAAATAAAATATCACCACAAACATACATATCTGCATTAACACAAGTATGGACTGTACACTGTACACAAGTTAGCCAAAGATGATTTTTTTGTTTTATGTTTGATTAGGTAAAATATGTTACATGTTTTGTAGTTTTTCTAGGTTTATTTCTTTATGTCTGTAACCAGGATTTTCAGGGGGTCTTACCTGATCAAACCTGATCCTCTTTAAACTTGAGTGAATCCACAGNCTAGTGGTGATATTTTGTTTGTGCTATAACAAATAAAGCTTGTCTGGAGACCAGAGGGTGGAGCTAGCCACTAGTTAACCATAGAGGCCAGGCAGTGGTGGCACACATCTTTAATCCCAGCACTTGAGATCTCATGCCTTTAATCCCAGCACTAGGGAGGTGGAGACAGGAAATGATATGGCAGGGCAGAGAGAGGAATATAAGGCATGAGGAGATAGGAGCTTGGCCTCTGTTTGGCTGAGGAGTTGGCAAGGTAAGAGGTGACTNTGGCTTCTTTACTTCTCTGATCTTTCAGCATTTACCTTGATATCTGACTTTGGGTTTTTATTTTTAAGACCAATTAGAATTTGCACTACACAGCCTTTCATTTTCTGTGGAAACAAAAGTATAACCTCTTCCCTAAAGCAATACATTTTTGGACTTCCATTTTAAAGTTAAGGCATTCCTAANGTAACCAGGCTGGTTTAATTCAGCAGCCCCTTCCACAATCCAATGTCTCTCAGCAGCTGTTGCTCTCTGTTCATTAGCATTTAAAAAATTCAAAATTAACAAGGCACCATATACNGTCCAAACTTCTTGTGTTATAATATTTTCCATCCTTATGTGGCTTATTTTTTCTGTTGTATTACTTCACTCTTTTTTAAGACCTTATCATTTTTAAACTATTTTTTCTAGGACTGCCTCTACCCATTTTCTTTTCTTTCTTCAGCATCTCAGCACATTTTAAAACATACTGTCCCCTGTTTAGAGATTTTTTTTCCCCATCTGGATCTGTCCTGAGCATCTGCATCATTCTCTGGTTGTGTGANACAAATCTCAAACTGCTATGTCAGCTGCTGGCACAGCTCAGCGTAGCACAAGGTGCTGGTGCATGGTGCTGGTGGCTGGCTCCAACCCACAGGCAGTGTCTGTACACTGAGCCTACTTGAGAGACATCAGTCAACAAGAAGCCATGCCAGGAATCCATGTTTGACTCTGTGTTTTGAACTTTTATTTTAGCTTTCTCAGGCCTTATGTGGATATATGCAGCCAGACACTGGGCGACATATGTACTCAGACTTTTTCATCAGGACCATTAGCTCCCCAATAATGACATAGAGACTTATTATTAATTATGAAAGCTCAGCCAATAGTTTAGGCTTGTTTCTAATTATCTCTTATAAGTTAAATAACCCATTTCTATTAATTTAGTTTCTGCCTCGTGGCTTTGTTACCTTATCTCTGTATTTCCTATCCTGCTTGCTCTGCATCTCCTGCTGTCTCTGCCCTCTTCTTCCCAGTATTNTCTCTGCCCTGAAAATCCTGCCTAGCTATTGGCCATTTAGCTTTCTATTAGACCAGTCACAGTGACACATCTTCACCCAGTGTAAAGGAATATTCCATAACACTCATCTGTGAAACTCTCCAGAATGGGACTGAAGGGATGGAGGGTTCTTGATGAATTCTCTGCAGCCAGAGGCTGTACAATTAGAGGAAGGGTCACACAACCTGATTAAATGTACAGTACAGATGATGTACTGTACCTTTTGAGACACTGAGACCCAGACTGCTTGCCTGATGTGTGCTGTTTATAGATGGTGGTGTTATTTAGTTTCCTCTCACCAGTCATTTGACCCCATTCTTTAATTGCTCACTAGAATATTCGTTCAATCACACCTGCCATTGTGGGGTGGGATAGACTATGGAACATCTATGATATCCTTCATGGTTGGCCCACTTTTATGTGTCTTGAACCACAAATCTGGGGATTTTATCAGATGCATTTGACACCTGGGAACCTTCCAGGGAACATCTGGATTGTATGGCCAGCAGACTGGTCTGGCCTTACCAGCTTTCACTGGTTTTGGTGTTGTGGTTTGATGAAATGTCTCCTGTGAGCACTTAGTCCCCAACTGGTGTGCTACTTGGGAGAGCTGTGGTAGTAAGTCCCTCTTCCTGACTACACAGATGGTGTGACCAGCCAGTTTCCTGCTTCCGCTGCCANACCTTTCTGGTCGTGGTGGACTGTATCCCNTGAACTGTAAGGCAGAATAAACTCTTCTCTTCCTTCCTTAAATTGCTTCTTGTTGGGTNTCTTGTCACAGGGACAAGAAGTGAGTAGTATACCTGGTAATAGCAGGAGCAAACATAGAAGTCTCGTACCCTATGTTAGAGCCAAAGTTACATCTTAAGTTTTAATTACTATGCCTAAGAGATCCATGAAACAAATATGCCTCTAATCTGCAAGNCCCTTGNCCAAGGACAGACAGTTCCTGAAATGCTGGAGGCTGTTGTTTATGGGAGATAACAAGTCACATGTTTTCATTCTCCTAAACAAGTTTGTTTGACCCATCTGCACCAGGTGTGCTTGATCACATGTGGGCAGAAAATACGTCAGGATGTATACTTGCCCCTGATTGGACCTGATGGGCAATGCAATGAATTATGGGTTTTCCTTCTTAAGCCTTTGCCATACTTGATTCTGGGCCATTTCCCAGGAACCTGGGTATGAACTTGGCCAGAGCCCATCCACCTGGCCAGTATTTAATTAAAGCTTGCTTCAAATTTGTCTTTAAACTGTGGTAGTGGTCTTATTCTTGATTGGTGAGATTAACACCTACCCTTCCCACTTTCTCATTGCAGACCAGGGGACCATAAGGGTGGCCTGCCACCATCCCAGTTTGGAGTGAGGCATGGGTCTGAAACCTGGTCATTCTCACCCCCACCTCTCCTCTGTGTGTGTGTGTGTGTGTGTCTGTCTGTCTGTCTGTCTGTCTGTGTCTGTGTCTGTGTCTGTGTCTGTGTCTGTGTCTGTGTCTGTGTCTGTGTGTCTGTGTGTGGTGGGTCAGTGGTCCCTGATGGCGTATGAATTGTGGCTCTTTTCCTGNTGGATTCCTGCTAGGTTACCACCCTACCCCNGTCTTTCGATTTTCTTGTTTTTCTTTATCCATGCTTTAAAACACAGACTAGTTAGTAATCTTAAATCTCTTTAGGTCTCAGTCTGGAAGATATGGGAATAAAACTACACTCAGAGCAAGCCAGGCCTTGGTGTCACAAACTTGTAATCCCAGCTACTTGGGAGACAGAGGGAGAAGGATATTAAGCCAAGGCCAGCCTGAACAACTCAACCAAGAGTGTATCTCAAAATAAAACTTAGGGGTCCGGNGAGATGGCTTAGCAGATAAGAGAGCTTGTTGTGCAGGCACAGTGTCCTAAGTTCAGATCTCCAGCACACTGGTGGAAAGCATGGCCTATGACNCCAACATTGAGATGGAGACAGACTGCATGGCCTGTGGCCCTGATANTGGGATGGGAACTGCATGGTCTATGGCCCTGACACTGGGATGGGGACTTATTGTGTGATATTTTGATTGTGTTCTGACAAATAAAGCTTGCTTGGAGTCAGAGGATAGAGTTANCCACCAGCTGACCAAAATTAACTATAGAGGTTAACTATGGAGAAAGTAGTAAGGCAGGGCTAAGAGAGGATCTTGGCCCCTTTGGAGGAAGGAACGGAAGAGGTAGGAGGTCACTGGTGGCTTCTCCCCTGCTTCTCTGGTTTTTCAGGTTCTTACCCCGATATCTGACTCCCAATTTTTTATTGATAAAGAATAATTAGATAAATGCTTCAGGAACTGACTGCATGGCCTATGGCCCCAACACTGGGATGGGTACTGACTGCATGGCCTATGGCCCCAACACTAGGGTGAGGACTGACTGCATGGTCTGTGGTCCCGACACTGAGATAGGGGACTATGCAAAGAGGCTTACTGGGGCTTGCTGACTATCAGTCTCTCTGGGAAACAAACAAACAAATGAAAAGGCAGTGAGCTTCCAGGCTCAGTAAGAGACCCTGTATCAGAGGAACAAGGTAGAGAGCATTAGAGGAAGACACCCAACATCCTCCCCTGGCCTTCAAAGGTGTGTGCACAGATGCATGCACCTGTCCATGCATGCACATACACCTGTACACCACACACACACACATATATATTTTAAAAAAGTCCATAAAGGGGCTGCAAATGTAGCTTACCTTGTTGCCTGGGGTGAACCCTAGCATTTTGTGTGTGTGTGTGTGTGTGTGTGTGTGTGTGTGTGTGTGTGTGTGTGCACATGTGTATACAGAGGAGACAAGCAGGACACAAGGTCCCTGGCCAATCTGCCTTCCACTTCCCACCCTTCAGTCATGCTATGGCTAGCCCATTGGCTTATTCCCAGAGCTGTGGTTGTCTCAGGACTAGAAGCCTCCCTTTTCTTTTCCACCCCCTTTTTTAGACAAATTCTTACTCTGTAGCCCAGTTTTAATTGTTGCTCATCACATGGCTGACTCCAAACCCTAAGTGTTGTGAAAGGGAGCTAGTATGTGGTACTAGATGGATTTTAGTCCATATGTCTATTTAGTGTTCTGAGCTCTGTAATCCTAGCTCAGCACTGCAAAAACACCAATCCCTATGAATTCCTAGAACATGGCTAGGAGCCATCTTCTTCTTTTGTGTGTACTTCCCTAACACTTCACCTGCAGGTCTGTGTGACCTCTTAAGAACAACCCTAAAATATAATCTTGGCCTGTGTGTGTTGGGGGGCTCATGAGTTCAGTGCTGAGTTTAGACCACTTCACACAAGTAAAATTTCTCCTCTAGTATCTCATTTGAACTTCTAACTTCACAGTGTGAATTATTTCCAGAGGGCAGTTCTGGTTCCCTTGCTGGTAGTTTGATGCACAGTATTAAATCACTTCCTTCTTCAGAGCGGTTGGAAATTGGGCATTGGCTCCTGTGTGTGTGTGTGTGTGTGTGTGTGTGTGTGTGTATGTGTGTGTGTGTTGTAGGGTTCTTAGATGGCTCCAAATGACCAGAAGACACCTGATACGCAATTGCAGAAAGCAGCTTTATTCTCAAGAAAAGACCAGCATGCTGGGATCCACCCAAAATGGCTTAGACCCCAGGGAAGGGCAAGGCAGCCCCTTTTAAGCCTGCTTAGGGGAATTCCAGCTGTGGTTAAGTGTACTTTGAAGTGATTGGGTATAGACCCTTACTGATCCAGGAATCATTTTATGATTGGCTCATGACATCTGGTCAGCAACTGTGGTTTCAGTGTCAGGGGTCTGTCTGCTGTGTCAGGGGTCTGTCTGCCTGTAAATAGCAAGACAGTTCCTGCTTGTGGCCGGGTAGGACCCTGATTGGCTACCAGAGTGGACATACATCCTGAGGGTCTGTTTGAAGCCAGACATGAATCAACATAGGATGGTGGGGTAATGTGGGGCAGAGGTCTTAGAAAACTGGCCCCTGGAAAGAAACAACTGGACCTGGTCCCTTTATTCTACCCTTGAGTTGAAACATAAGTAAATCTTTGAACTTAATGGAGTTCTGTATCATTTGTAGGCAGGAGCCTATATTGGCTGTGAAGGACCATTAACTTAATTGGGCCAATGTGTTCTTTTATAATATGGAAGACTGTGTTAAATATCCATGACCCCAAAAATCAGAGCTAGCAATAGAATTAGTAGNGGTCCTGCCAATGCAGTTATTAAGGTGGTGGCCCAGGGGGACCATGAGAACAAGATTTCACACCAATTAGAACAATTAGAACACACTCCCCTGTGTTTCCCTATCCTATAACTTTTTACACACCAGGGACAGAGATTCTTTTATCACTCCTGAGTGGTTAGCATAGAAGCAACATTGTTCTCCTAGGGCCAGGCATAGTCCCCCCTGTTGTACGAGGAGGAGGTCTAATCCCTGGTGGTTCTGTAACACTGTTTCTGCTAAAGAACTGAGGATGATTCTCGATGGGAAATAGATTTTTCTAACTTGGCCATGTCTTGACCAACCAGGGAACCTAAAATTTTGTAATTCATGTTATAACACAAGGATAGTAGAACCTATTCTGGTTACCCCAATTATCCCCAGACCCACCAAAGTAGGAATCAGGAGTGCTGGGGAACACCCTTGTCCAGTAGGTGAGTTGTCATGGTCTCATTTGAATAATAAAGAACTCGGGAAAATTTGAACGAAGACGCAAAATCCTGACTTTTGCTGTAGTATCTGGGTGTGTAAACATGGGGTAAGTCCTGTGGCACATGCCCACCAGGTGCCTTCAGGCGCCTTGAGGGAACAGGTGGTGGAAGTGTTGGTAACAAAGGTGGAGTTGCAGAGAGCAGGTAAGTCTCTGGGATGGACGTGTTAGATGGCAGGATACAAAGGCCAGCCCCTTGGACTGATCCTAATGTAACCTTGGGGTGGATTCCCCATAGGCAGGTCATGTGGGAAGAAGTTTCACTGTATGAAGAAATGACTACTATGCCCTCGTAGTAAGGAGGAGAGGGGTCTAGATATAACCAACAGGTCTGGGTTCAGTTTGACTGGGAATTATTCGGGTAATTATATGTAACTGACAGGAGAGCAAAAGTTTGATTAATTGGCCCTCAGGCTGGGAGAGTGCCTTAGCAGGGGTGACATTATTAAGGAGGCTGTCTTGGGGAGGGGCGGTCCCATGGGTCAAACTAGAGAGTTTATAACTGGATTTGGGTCAACTGGGATGGGCCAGTATAAAGGGACTATGAATTGTTGAATGGTGAATAAGACACCTTTATCATAACCATTTATCCATAGTCTCAGTCCCCAAGTCTTTCCAGTCCCCTAGTTAGCTTGTCTCCCAGCTGCTGTAATGGAGATCAGAATGGAGTTATATTTAGATGACCCTGCACAAGTTTAGAGGTCTTTCTCCCAAGGTTAGGGATTGGAATTTCTAGTAACTGAAGTAAGGTCTGGCTTGTTAGTATCCCAAGAAGCACTAGTTTTATGTCTCCAAGCAGTGCAATAGAATTGTTCCAGTCCCCTGCAGTCGCTGGTTGCTAGTCCAGTACAAAACATATGTAAGACGGATTTTCTAAATGGTCTTGTCAAATAAAACACAGAGGCAGAGATAGGGGTGAAAGTCTGACTGAGATCAGAGGAATTAGNAACAGCTACCAGACTCACTTTAGACTGCCNCCGCNGCTTCCAAAATGGAGAGCGTTCCACTTCCTTATATCTCCACATCTATATCCCTTTCTGTTCTGTTCTCCCATTGGCTCTTTCAGCCTAGCCACATCACTTCTTCCTATCGTCCACTTCTGTCACTTCTTGCCTGTCTGTATAGACCTCCAGAATTCTGTGGTTGATGCTGGGATTAAAACCGTGTGTCTCCACGCTTGACTGTTCCTAGTGTAACCTGGAACTCACAAGGATCCAGACAGACCCTGCTTGCTAAGTGATAGGATTAAGGGTGTGTGCTAATTTTGCAAGGCTAGCAGCTGACCTTGTTCCTCTGATCTTCAGATAAATTTTATGGGGGACATAGACAAAATACCACAACAAACATTTGTAGCCTTTAGGCATTGTCTATGACACCCATAACCTAGAGTTATCATCATAAGACAGAGTCTTTCCATCCAGACCATCCTGGCAAGATCACAGAGATCTGTTAAGAATGTGAGGAAATAAGTGCCTGGGGGTGCATGGGATGTAAAGTTGGAGATGATACATCCATCTTCAGTATCAGAAAGAACCCAGCTAATGGTCTACGGCTGGTGGGGATTGGGAGTTAATTTTGCCATCAGAAAANTGAGCCAGAAACAAATCAAAGTAAGGGCCGGTCCTTTTTTAATCTTAGCTTTAAGGAGTANGTTGGTTGTCAGGAGACTTTGTATTTGCTCTCAGAGTTGTCTGCTAGGCTGTCAGGAACAGGCTTGAGATGAGAGTGCTGAATCCATGTCTTGATCCTACCAACTTTTATAGCAGTTGAGGTGGTTAAGATCACTGTGTGTGGTCCCTTCTAGTGTGATCCAAGGGCCTTCTTGTGATGTCTCTGAACCCAGATGAAGTCTCCCAGTTTCTGGTTATGTGTCTTGGCAGGTGGCAGCTAGTAGATGTGTCTCAGGAGTGGGAAAATGTTGTCCTGGACTGTCTGGAGAAACTTATATTCAGATATTTTAGTTATAACCTCTGAGGAAGCCTTGGAACCAAGGGAGGGGGTCGGCCAGAAATGATTTCATAGGGTGTTAACCCACAGTGGTAAGGAGTATTCCATATCTGGAACAGGGCAAAGGGTAGAAGGGCTGTTCCATCACTGCCACTTTCTAGGGTTAATTTAGTCAAGAGCTCTTTTAGGGTCTTGTTCATCCTTTCTATCTGTCCTGAACCCTGGGGTGGTATGCACAATGTAATTTCCAATTAGTCACCAATATTTTAATTAAGTCCTTAGAGATGAAAGCTGGTCCATTGTCTGACCCTACTACAGAAGGAAATCCATACCTTGGGACGAGTTCATCGATGATTTTCTTGATCATCGTGGATNCTGTCTCTTTTTTAGTGGGGGAAAGCTTCTACCCAACCCTACAAAGTGTCTACAAAAACTAGGAGGTATTTATACCCACATTTGCCAAGTCNTAACTGAGTGAAGTCCACCTCCCAGTGTTGTGTGATAATTCGTTTATGTTCTGACAAAGAAAGCTTGCTTGGAGATCAAAGGGTGGAGCTAGCCACTAGTTAACCATAGAGGTCTGGAGGTCTGTACAGAGAGGAGACAGGAAGTGACAGGTTGGGTGGAGAGAGGAAGTGATAAGACAGGGTAGAGACAGCTCTTGGCCCCTTTTGCCNGGAGAATTCTGAGAGGTAGGAAGTGACTGTGGCTGCTCCTTTGCTTCTCTGATCTTTCAGCTTTCACCCCAATATCTGGTTCCTGGTTTTTATTGATAAGACTAATTAGGATCACGTTTCATCTCAGTGGACTCCACAGGAAGTTTCTCTTTCTCTCTTGTTTTTAGAGGGTCCCTTCTTTTGTGGGTTAGCAGGCTGGCAAGGGAGGCATTGAGTCACACAGTCCTCCACCAATTGATTTATGTTGAAATTTTGAATCTTGANTGTCTCGGGAGTTCCTTAATTTCCTTTGGCCTAAGTGCATTCCCCTGTGGATCTGGTAGATCAAGGANTCGGCCAACTCAGTCAATAGGATGAGTTCTTCATCCAAAGTGTACCTCCANCCATTTTNAATCCAGGTGTTATGTCAAGAGGCAAAGTCTTTATCATCTTGGGCAGGATAATCTGGCATCTCAGGCAACACAGGGTCTGGTATTGTTATCAGTAAGTCAGTGGTGGCCAGGGTAGCTAGCCTCCTTGGCTGCCTGATCTGCTTTTCTATTGCCCTGGGCTTCGTAGGA
>LZPO01055105.1:528789-546877 GCA_001675575.1 Neotoma lepida | reverse complement strand
GATTTGGGAACCTCAGTGCAATTTCTTAAGAGAATCCAAACTGCCATTGGCGGAGAGAGTTACCCTCACTGCTGCATTTCCTAATTTTCCCACAAGTAGAAACTACTCACGGGTATAACTCACTTTCTACAACACCGCTCTTTCCTTCCAAGGAAGTCTCCTCATTTGACGAACTTGGGTGGGTTTCAACCTCATTCATGAAGTCTCTTTGGGGAGCCTTTCTGGGCTACCCTGTGTGATTCAAGCATTTACTCCTAGGGTGTCACTGTGGATCTTGGATGCTAACAGATTTCCCTGTTGCCTCACCAAGTCCCTGTCAACAGACACTGGAGGAGTTCTTTGTTGCCCCAGAGCATCAGATAATGTACAAGTCACAGTGTTGGACTTCAACCTTCACTTGGTAGAAGTATAATTTTGAGTGAACTCCTTTACTGCTCTAAGTTCATTTCCTCACTGGTAAAATGGGAATAAATCATATTTGCATGTTCTTATAGGGATANTATGACAATCACCATAATTCATGTAAAACATTTCATATAATGCCTCTCAGTATTATATGAAGTAAGCACTCAGTAAATGTCAGCTTCATCATCCTCATCCTCATCATCATGAATGTCCATGGATGTATGTAAAGGCAGACACATGGACATAGCATCTATACATATGAATATGGAATTCACTGAACACAGACACTAGCATAAATAGTCATCTACTTGAAACTTAGTGAAGTTTACTAAAAATAAACAACTGCAGAGAAGAAAGGAGGAGAAGCCAGTTTGACAAAGAGAGAAAAAAATGAGGGGACCATGAGTTCACTGTGTGGTTTATGGGCTTAGGGTTCAACCAAGCATCTGGACAGCTAAACTGAACTTGGGTACCAGGTTTCAGAGACCTTCATCCCACAGTTCTCACTGCTCAAAGCGTGGGTGATGGGAACACAGTAAGTTGAACCTGAGATTCATAAAGAAGTTTTTTGTGGTTGACAATGTCGCAGCTTCTTTTAACTCAGGGCTTGATTCTGTGGTGACCAAGGTAGCTATTCCTTTTGAGAAAGCTCTATTTTAGAATCTTTTGGGTGGCAAAAGACAAAATCACTGTTAGGCTACATATCAGTCATGTGTATTTGAAGGTCAGTATGGANCCTTGGGTCAGAAGGCAATTATGCCTAATCAAAGGATGCAGTTTCTACAGCACCAACACTGTCACCACAAACTTAGTCAAAGGTTATCAAGTATAGGACAGAACTAGTGGCTTTCTATCAGGGGCCATTTTATCTCTCTTCTCCCTACCATGGAGACTCTTCAGTTGTCATGTTAAGGGAAATTGGCTATTCTATTGTTATTTCATGTGTAAAGAGATCTATGATGCAACTGAGCATCCTACAATGCACAGATCTACACACACACACACACACACACACACACACGAATTATCTAAAAAGATTCATTGTGACCAAGTTGAGAAACTCTAGGCTAAACTAAGGGCTCAATTAAATTCATAACAAGAATTTTCCCTAAAAGCTTAATTTTATCACTAATATACTACCTTATAAGTAAATTGTGGCCTTTTTTCCTATGCTCAAAAAGAATGTACTGAAATGACATCCTGTCTGGCCTCAGAGGTATGTTTCTAAAACCCACAAGTCACTAGCAGTCCTGTAAAACTATACATAAATGTTCTTTGAGGTCCCCAAGTATCACCAAAGTCCATTCTGATTCTTCTGCCCTGAGGGATATAGCATAGTTGATGCTGGCAAAGTCCGGAAGCTTGGTTATTACACATAAATTGTTTCATGCCTATATATCTTAGTTCCTAACCCAAGCTTGGCCAAAAGAGATATATAGCTCATCTGAACAACCACAGCAAGCTATCAAATAGCACGTGCTAAAAACCTACTCACACACATTGCAAGACACTTTGAAAAAACAGTAGCATCACAATTTGAAGGCAGGGGCTTGCCAGGAAACAGTTTCTAAGAAATTAAGACTTTATTGGATTCTCCCAATTCATCTCTATCAAGACAAAAAGTGATAGGGCTAAGATGATGTTATAAAAATTCTCTAAGATCTCCAGAGACAATACTCTCCTTCCACTGGATTTGTTCTTTAATGAGACTAATAAGTCTCACTTCTTTTAAAAAAATCACTTTGAAGACTGTGATATTGACATCCACAGTCAATGTTCTAATCTCTTTCCTTATTTTTCCGCAGAGTGTGCCGCTAAAATTTATNAAGCACCTCTTGGAGCTCCTACCCTGAAAGCTGCACTTTGAGCTGACTAAATAGGCGTAGGAGCGAACTTTCAACACCAGGCTGTCTCTCTGACAGGTTGTGCAAGCACGCTTCAACGTTGACACGGCAAATAGCTTACCTATAAAATGAGATGGAGAGCAATGCAAGGAAGGGGCTTAACTTTACTACCTGAGGTGTGTTCCCTGGTTCTACACCACCTGGGAGCTTGTTAGAAACATAGAATTTCAGCCCCCACCCCCTATCTCAATCAGTACTTTAACAAGGTCCTGAGGGATTCTCAGCACATGAAGCTGCAGGAGTATTATGTCTAGAACTCCCGAAACACCTGCATTTTAGAAGTCAACCCATTTGCTTTTAGGATTTCAGCCTTTTAACATATGTATAATTCTATCGGATTCATATGTTTTAGATGGTGGCAGACCTGGAAGATATTGGGTAATACATACATGTGGGGTACAGGGGTATCCCAAACAAAACAGAGGGTATAGACATGTTCTGTTTCCTAAGGGGTCCACTTATATTCGACAGTTGGTGCTAACAGCTGCTAAGATTTTGAGAAAGGAGAACAGAGGACGAGAATGAACTTCATGGTTTTGCTCCTTACTCTCCTTACTCTTATCCAGTGAAGTTCTACTTAGAACAATTTTAGAGAATAAAGCCATCGTTGCTGTGTAATTGACTTAATCTGTGGCTGTCTCGTCACATGAGCCCATACAGGAAGCCAAAATGAGGCTCTAAGGACACAGCTGCCTTCATCAGTGGGCGCAGGTGGTGCAGCCCCAATTCTTGGCTAACAAAAACAACTCTGAGATTGCAGATGCCTGGGGATCAGCGGCCTCACCTGCTCTTCACCACTAGAGAAACAATTATGCACCATGTCTTCTGCCAAGTGTTTTCCCATCATCTCTTCACAGTCAAGTCATTATTAAGATTTAAGAAAAGCAAAAGGGACCCACCTGGAATCTCCGCATGTCACGTGGGTTTCCTGCATTCTTTAGGCAATTTTGGTTGCATTTAAGGAAAAACTTCAGGAAGAATCTGTGGAGAAACAAATGACCATGGTTAGCCTTTCAATCCTAACAAGGGAGACACAGTCAGAAATCACTTCTGGGTTACGCGTTCTTTTTTCTTCCTGCATCTCCTGCAATACTCAGAGTGGTGTTAGAATCAGTATTATACTCGAGGCCTGGGTCTTCATATTGCATCCAAGGTGGATTTTCTCCCTGAAGGGAACACTCTCGGTACAGCCAACAGATCTCACAAAAGAAGTAAACCTCGAGGGAATATTTTTATTCAGAGAGCAAATTGTCATCATAATTTAACATAGGTTCCAAATGATCTAATTGAGAGCTCCCATGGTCCCCAAGCACAACATATCACTAAGTGTTATAAGTTCACAGATAACAAATGGTCAAGTGTATACTGGATAAATACAAGGAGACGGTAAATACTTTAAATCTTAGCATCTCCAAATCAAATATTCAAATTAGCAGCCCTGGGAGGAGTGGTAGGATTCACATAATGATGAAGCCCTTCCAACTTCTCCAATACCTCCAGATCATTTCTTTTTAGAGACTTGTCTTAAACAAACGCTATTTGAATTTGGACCTTCCTGACGCTCTGCTCACCTTAGTTTCTGAATAAGTTCTAGGGTGAGAGCCACAGGTTGTATGTGTAAAGATGACCACAGTCTCCAACTGGCTAGAGAAATCCTACCTCTGTTGGTGAATCTATTTTAACTTTCAAAAACGTCCTGAAGTGTATGATACAGGACTTGTTCACACTAAGTAACTACTACAGTTATTGAAGCTCATCACGGAAAGGCAGTTGATGTGGAGAGTTTTATGCTAGGATATTCATACTGGTCACCCTCAGTTAAACCCTCCTTCTGTTTTCTGTTTGGGAGAAACAGAGAATTTTTATGTCCACCAATTTTCTACATACTTTTTACTTTGGGGCCTAGATATATGTATTGATGAAGTGTATTAAAATACCGGTCAATGAAATTCCTCGAGAACTACTATTTTCTTTACCTTTTGCCCTACTTTAGAGCTACACCAGAATTAAATTGTCAACTCAACATAAATAACTTATGCAAAACTAGCATTCCATGATGCCTCCATCTGAATTTAGTTTTGAGTACAATGTCTGTCAGCAGGGTGGCCCCGTGATTGTGATCCTCTACCCTAAAGGCACTACACGAAGACACCACGTTCAGACAGCTTCTGCACACAAATTCCTGAACAATGTCTGTTCTCCCTGGTCTCTTAGGATCTTCCAGGGTAGGGAATAAATGGGAGCATTGAAGAGCAATAATGACTTTTTCAAACAAAATGATAAGATTTTCCAATGTAAGAGTCTTCTTAAATGAAGTCATTGAACNTTACACAACCCTCAAAGCCCATCAATGAGGAGGCCTCTGATAATGGTTCACCCCTACATCCCGGGCCTCTCCACAGAGGCCAAAGCTTATTGACCTTCTGTCTAGGATGAATGACTCACAGAACGCTGCTAAAGTCCAGCTGTGTGTAACGGAATCCACCCTGGGCCTCCCCCATGCCCAGAACAGCTCTGCCGCTGCACATGTTAGCCATCCAGCCACTGAGTCCTCGTTCAACAGGCCATGTCCACTACCCTGTTCCTCTGAGCCTCAGAAGGTGGCTCAACTAGTACATGTGGCTTTCAGACATTATCAAATGGGTAAAGGTAGTGGTAATGAGTCCCTCATATTGCTGGGGCTGGGTTCTATGCTTAGAAGAGTGTATATGAAAACCATCCCAGAGGCCAGATAGGGATGATCCCATTCTAATGACGATGAAACTTTGTGTGCTGTGGTGGGGTAAGGTATAAAAGCCACCACCTTTATAAAAATACCCACTATGGGATTCACATCCAGACCTTAGCCATGTGCCTTTGGATGAGAGGCTGGACCTCAACTTTTCTCATCTATAAAATGGGCATAACAAGAGCATGTACTTTACAAAGCAATTGTGAGATGCTGTGTAGTGCCTAAGGACAGTCAGGAGGATGGAGGTGGCAGTAGTAGATGCTTCTGAGTACCTTAAACACACTCCTCCTTTCCATCCCCCCTAAACACCCCCTGCTGTCCACCCTAGATAATCCAGGAGGACACTCACAATCAGAGACATCCAATTGCTTGTCCAAAAGTGAGTAAAGGTGGATCTAGAATTCAACTTGCGACAGAGTGGTCCCAGAGACAGGGCTCTGAACCAGCACACTAAGGTGGTGTCGGTACCGAAAGAAGTACAGTGAAGATGTTAATATTGATTGTCCCACTGGTGGAAAATAAATAATATTGAGTAAGAACAATGGTTTCACTAGGAGAAACCACAGGGTCATTATCGCCCCCCCCAAGGCAACACCAAGCTCAAGAGGGCTATCACCACCACTCCCCCCAGTGGGCCCCCCTGCCTGTCTCCCCATGGTTGATAATACTTGCCGCCTGTACATGTTTAAGCCATTTGAGCCCAGGCCTGACAGCCAGATTCAGGTTGTGTTAGAAGGAGCTGTCAGCACACCCTCTGGCATCCTCAAGTCAGACAACTGCTAGCCACTGTGAGGGGTTCCATCTGGTGCCAAAATGGGTTTTGAAAGACAGGCAAACAGGACACTGGCTTTGCCAGAGAGAAAAAGAATCAAGGGCGCCAGAGATCCCACGCCCCAAAGATGAGTAGTGCTGGGGCACCTGTCAGCAACTCATCGTTAGCACAAAATCTACACTGGGCACACACCAGATCGCCTTTAAAGCTATGCCGGGCACACACCGGATTGCCGTTAAAGCTATGCTGGGCACACACCGGATCACTGTTACCCTAAGCCGCCCTGCCACTTGGCCTGCTGGCAGAATCCCCCGCCCACCCCCTCAGCAGCGGATCACTTGCTGAAATTGAAGTCTTGACCATCTGTCACGGGTACAACAGCCATCAATTGGTGCCTAGGGCCTCTCACAAGCCCTTATGTGGCAAAGACACCNCCGTGAAGGGCCAGTTCTTTGGGGGAAAGCCACTCACCCCAGGGCCTCAGGAATTCTCTCAAAGTTTTCCCCTAAGTACAAGCCAAGTACCTGACACTTTTGGATCACACTTCCTTAAAGGAACTCAGAGGAGTAAGGAGGAGTTAAAAATACGCTCTGTGAGAGATTGACTCAGATGCCAGACACACAAAGTTGGGGGATGGTTTATTCAAGTAAACATATAAGGCGTCTGTGAACTTGGGGACATGTGTGTGTCTAGTGTCTGCTGCCCCACCCGGAAGATCTCTGATTCCGAGGGGCTTTTAACAAAGTGGAAGCTATTGTAACACAAAACCATATGTTTGTCTAAAGAACTGCCACATTCTGCGTGTTTGATAAAATGTCAGTGGAAAGAGCATGGCTGCCCTACCCCAACTGTGGGAACCTGACCCACAGCAGGACAAAGCCACTATTGACCCTGCGGAGTTCCGAGGAGTTTCAGAAAGTCCGGGATCAAACTCTCTTTTTAACTTGGCTCTTTTTTGGAGGGTGGCATGGCTAGGTATCGAGAAACCCAACACCTTTCAGCTAACTTTCCACAGGAGTAACGTCATTATTATTTAATACATCTTTCACCATGTTATTATCCAAAGCATTTAAGTTCCCAGGGTCTCTCTGAATCCCCAGTGAAGTCCTTTATGATAGGCATGCCAGGAAGGAACGGATTCACCTGGAACATAACACAAAAAGACTCAACAAAAATAAGGGACACAGTTATAGTTCAAAACTAGTATTCTAGATTGCCCATAGGGCTAGTTATGCTATCCATTTTCCATGAATTACAGGGTATGTGTGTGTGTGTGTGTGTGNGCGCGCGCATGTGTGCATTCAGTTGCACGTATCCATACATGCACCCTGAGTATGTCCTTTTCCACCACACTCCACCTTATGCCTTCTAGACAAGGTCTCTCATTGAACCTGGAATTTGTTATTTTTCCACTAGGTTGGTGGCCAGCAAGCCCCAGGGAACCTCCTGTCTGCTCCCTGCACAATGCTGGGATTTCAGTTACAGGGACAGCAATGCCCAAGCTTTCAAGTGGATCCAGGAGATCCAAACTCAGGTTATGGTCTTCTGCGTCTGCAGCAAGTGTGCTTACTGAGCCATCTCCACAGCTGAAATCACAGGAGAACTTTTCAAGTGACATTAACAATCCTTNAGTCTAACCTCACTTCATGTGTGACAAACTCGAAGCTCAGGGAGCAGGAGAATGCCCTGCAGTTCCCAGTGGCTGTGAGAGCGGAGCTGGATTCCACATGTGCTGAGGGTCAGCCCTGTGATCTTTTCAGTGTGTTCAGCTCCTCACACACCAATCCAGCAAGAGGTCAGCACTCAAGTATGTGAACTTTTTAGTCTACCACTTCAATTAAGGAAAGTGACCGTCATAAAACCAGAAGTGACATCCTATTAAAAATTGTGTTTAGGTTCATCAATCAGGCTGATGTGGGATGTGAGTCTATTACTGAAGTAACTGAAACAGACACAGGTGTTGTAGAATACATTTGTTGATTTGGTAATATACTTTATAGTCTTTCCCCAAGCAATAGAGCTTCAGTGTCTGGCTGAAATCCTTGTAACTAGCATAGTATTGGTGACCAAAACCACTGGGTTGCAGAAAGAAAGTCAATTAACCACCATACTCAGACTCCTACATTAGAGTATGAAAAACAAAACAAACAACAAGCCCTTGTTTTCAGATACACAATAGATGCCATGGGACATAAAACTAGTGGAGTTTAGTAAATACTGGTTTGCTAAAGAGAATCTAGAACCTGCCTTTGAATACAAACCACACTTTGCACATTAAAGACAGTAGCAGAGTGTGTTGGACAAGTCAATTTTGTTGGAGATGCAACAAACATAGGTCAAATCCAATAATCCCGTGACCCTGAGTGGTGTCAACCAGACATGGGAATAATAGGACTTTTCCTCCCTTACAACTGGGTAGCTTTCGTCATACATGTAGCTGGCATAGTGCAAGCTAAGAAAATCTATGAGGGCCCTGTGTACCTAGTAAGCACTACAGGCTTCATTGAATGAAGTGCAGAAAGAAAACAAAAGAGGAGATGATCGCCAGGGAAAGGCAAGAGTACAGCAGCTTCGCCAAAGCAGAGCGAGAGGCAGGGGCTTAAATTACAGAGGACTGCGGCTAGTCCGAACTGAAGGGCGCACGTAATAAAACTGCCTTCCAAGGGGCAGCCTGTATGCTGCTAATTGTTATGCAAAGCAAGTGCCGTGGATCTGGACTGAACAGGTTGAGTTTTTACCTCTCCCAACCCAAAGTCTGAAAAATCACGTTTGTTTGCTTGCAGCTGTGCTCATCATGTCCAGGCTGGAAAAGAAAAGTGTCAAGGCCCAACTGAACGGAGACATAAAACCCCAGTTCCTATCTTCAGACACTCTGAAAGTTCCCCTGACTTATGCCCGCAGATGGTGAGGCGGCAGACGGTCCCTTCCCAATGGTATTCAGTACGCAGGGACGCACTCTGGCCTGACACAAGAAACAGCTGTGTAGAAACAAATGTGGAGCCCCTTCTGGGTGAGGTTCAAGCTGCTCCTCCACACGATCAGGAGGGAGGACCGGGAAAGGCCTTGTAATTAAAAGGACCCCTTTGGAGTCATTCACTGCTCCGTCACCTCTGCTGTCAGGCTTGCGGCCCCGAAATTACCAAGGAAAAATTTCCAGGAATACTAGGATTCTCCCAGATTGAAAGTATTTAACTGTATAACACCCGCCCCCTCCCAAGACCACGTAAGCTGCCAAAAGCTGTCTGAGGAATGCCCTCCTGGTAGCTCTTGAAGACTCAGCAGCGCTCCATGAACAGGTAAGCCGGTCTGGCACCACCACCACCACGGCAAACAGCTGCCTTGAAAACAGGGCAGGCCAAAACAGAAAGAGAAAACTCTATTTTCAATGTCAAAGAAAAGGACCTGGCTTCTAACTCACAGACTACTCTGTAGGGTACAGTTCATCCATGTGAAAACATGATACCCAGAAGTCAGCCAAGATCCCGGGAGGCCACAAGGGCAGTCTGGGGAGGCTGACCTGAGCAAGGGCTGACCTCTTCTTTTCTGGTAGGAAAAGCAATACCAACAGATGCCCTGTCTGACTTACTGCACCCAGTCCTGCCTGTGACATGCAGAGGGCAGAGAGGAAAGGAGGAGATAGGGGCAGGGGAGCTCCACACACATGAAACCATGAGGTCTTTTTTGCTNCCCATAGTGGAAGAGAAACTGAAATTAAGCCATGGCGCTATCTTGGTGATCCCAGAGGGAGAGGGCATAGCTGCCCCTATTATTGGCCACTGACTTCAAGAAGTTTACCTTCCCTGGCAGAGGCTTCCTTGGATCTTGGACATTTCTGGAAAGTGTGCGCAGCCTGAAGAGATAAACACGATCGCCTTGAAAAGGATTCATTACCTTAGAGCTCAGAGTTTGGCTTTGGTGGGAGGACATAATTAGTGGCAAGAACTTGGGGGGGGTGGTGTTGGAATATCATAGCAGTGGATTAAAGAATTTAAAAATAGTTTAAAGGAAAAGGATCCACTGCAAATAGGGTCCTCGTGCTAGGAGTCAAATCTGACAGATAACAAACCACAGAGGAAAGAGTGTCTCGTGATCCCTCAGAAGACACACTGAGAAGGGTGGGGGGGGCGTGGCTTAACATTGACTTCTGTTGACCCAGCCCAGCTGATTCTCCTGGCAATGTTTGCTGACAGTTAAATGAGAGAGGATGGTAGAAGCCCAAATCTGAAAGCCCCTGTGACAGACAAGAAGACACACTTCAGGGAAGCCCTTTGACAGCATTCCCAAGCACCAAGGCTTTCATGCCAGAGTATATAAAGGTTCAAATTGGCCCTGGGGGGAAGTTTGAATTCAGTGTATATGGTTTGATATGCAGAAGGAATATCGCAGATAACAAACCAAGTGTTGGTCTGACCTTCTTGGGACTGACTGGGAGACAGACTAGGCAACATTGATTTTAAACTCTTTCTGTCAAATGGAACATAGTCTGCAGGTAATCAGTGGACNTAGGACACCTGATGACTTTGGATAACTTTCAGTAGCATTGGGCCTTGGAGTTCTATGTTACCATTGTAAAGTGTTACCGGCATGGAAATTATATAAGGAAGGACTGCTTACTTACTGCCTCAGTGTCCATGTATCCACAGAGTGAGGCAGGAGAACCTCAGTACTTCACCTTACCAGTTTTGTAGAAAACCTGGGCACAAGACCATTTGTGAGGCCTTAAGTTTTGCCTTTATTAGTTCCTAGTCTTCCAAAGGTCTATGGAGTTCTAATTCTATTCTCATTTTATAGATACTGTATCAAACATTATAGAAATTGCTTATTAAAATATATATTCATATGTAGCAGAGATATATGTGTATATACTGAAGATGCATATCTTATTATCTTCTAATGGGAATGTAGTCATTGACCATATCTNGCTGTACACATCGCCATCACCACATTAACTCAAAATTAGAGCTAAAGCCAACATAAGAAATTGTAACACTTTGAACTCAAGTAGTCCTGATTACCAATTCTAATATGTTTCAGGTTTGCTCATGACCACTTGATGTGTGGCCCCCTCAAACACATTTTAACCTACTGAAAAGACTGGAATATTTAACTGTAACAAAATGGAGAATTAAGGTCAAAGTAAAACCAAGATAGCCCGAGTGTCTTTGGGGAAAGTCAGTGAACATCTCAAGGGTTTAGTTTGACTACACATCATTATTCATTCACAGTCCTTGACTTTGAAAGTCCTTCCTGCAGACAGAANGCCACAGGTGGAAAATGAAAAGCTTTACTATCCCTGTTCTTCAATATGTATGTGTTTAAAATTGTGAAGCCCATTCATTTAGAATCTGATGCTCACATTTCACTTGCCCCTTTTAAAGACTCAGATAGTTTCAACATGACTCTCTTCTGTGGAGGTGACAGATGCCATGGAGGGAGTCAGAAGTTCAAGTCCACAGTAACTGAGACATGCAGCTTTCCCTGGACGCTCAGCTTACTATTCTTTCCCAGACTTGGTGAAATATAAAGGTTTCTAAGTATTCGTTCACTCATTTAACTGACAGATCTTTCCAGAGAGCACAGGATGCTCTGGATTTGCACTAAGAGCCTACTTATTTTAATTTAAGGTTTTTGTTCAAAAGAATTTAAGTTCAATTTTCCAGGAAAGTGTTTGACTCTTTGGACAGTGTATTAGAGTAATTGTCAAACACCTTTAAATGAACCATTAATCTGTTGTGACTATTAGGTGGGGGCCAGATCAGCGAATCTTAAAGTGCCTCACGGTGCTAACAGTGGACATTTCCAGGTGTATTTCTCCCTTCTTCTTCTTCTCCTCCCATCATTCTTTGCTCCAGCCACACCAAGTTGTATCCATGTGTCTTGAACAGGAAGCCTCCTTCCTACCTTCACAGTTGGCTGCATCCCTGGGGTTGACATATCTTCTCCATTCCCACACCATCTCAGCTTCCTGTAATCCTACTTACCTTCCAGCTACAGTATAAATGGGTTGTATCATGAACCTTCCCTTACCCCCCTGCAGAATTAGTCACATCGTCCTTCACTGCTACACACTCATCACTCTTGGTCCTCCTTGCAGTAACTACAGTTATTTGTATCATCACCTGCCCCTCCATGACACTCCTTAAGGAGCCTTTTGGTTCCCATGGCACCCAGGATAGCTGTGTATAGAAAGCACCANATAAAGCCCTGACTTGAGTTGAGCATAAGTATTAATGGAAGCTAATTTTCAATCTTAACTAGGGATATTTGTCTCCTCTTTCTCCTGCATTTTCTGAATTCCCCATATGTATTTAATACTTNCATGGAAGAAACAGACAACGTCAGTGTTGTAGAAAATCAAATGCATGTCGTTCACCCCTGAGCGCAGAGGTTTCCTCACTGTGCAATGGGNAACTCAGGAAATAAAAATGCCGAGTGGTTTTCTCAGAGTCTCGGTATGCTAAGATTTGCCATTTAATTCAAACAAGCATAGTTAAGAGCTATCCATCTCATGGTCTGTGACCATTTATTAGTTTCATACATGCATAATTCATGCAAGAGCTCATCGGTGTCCTTAAATGTCCTACTTAATACTGTCTTGACATCAGAGTTCAATGTATTATCTCTAAGTTAAGCCTGTCATTGTTCTTAAAACATTTACCTGGAATCCAAATGGATAAAAGGCCACATTACCAGTAGTCTAGAATGGACTTCCTCTCTAAGATTCCACAGGCCATTCTGCCAACTTTCATGGACTTTGTAGCTTAAAACTCTCAATGATTTGCTATTTCTTCATTCAGTCTTCTTCCTTAGGTCCTGAATTTCTTCATTCATCTGGTCCTGAATTCAGTGTTTACTAAGCACATGTTATATGTCAAACACAATGCATACAGCTATGGTTAGTGTAGAAACTCACTAAAGCGGTCTTAGGTAATTTTCCTTAGAATTTCCTCAGTGACTTTAAAAATCAGCAAACATGCCAGTCCTATATGCTAAGCAATATGATGGAGTTATTGAACAGAAACAGGGACCAACAGAGAAATAATGGACAGACTATCTTGTATCATTGAACTAGATTTAAAAAAAAATTAAATCCCTGATTGGTAAAAGGAGGCATGCCACTCCTCTATCCCTCCCCTCTCAGAACGTGTCACAGAGGACAAAAAGCGACACCATTACCAGGGATCGATGATATTTGGCAATTTTTTGCTATAAGGAAAGGAATAAGCTCATTTTTCTACAAAGAGGAAAGAGGAGAGAAGAGGAGGAAGAGGGGAAATCAGAGGAAAAAGTTATTCCTTGGGAGCAGGTACCAAATCTTTCTGAGGATAGACATTATACAGAAATAACTGTAAATCATCATTGCTCTTTCAAAATTCTTGGTCATCTACCCACTCACTTTTCCAACAGACACTCCCTGGTCCCAATCTCGGCATCTCCATGTGCTGCTCATCATCCTCTGGGCTTATGCATTACTGGGATAATGAATTTAATTTGAGCAATGGCTTCCATTGCAAACAATCACTGCATTCCAACATGCCACACAAGATGGGTTCAGATATGAACAAGTGACTCCTTAATTTGGATTTAAAGCTTAGGACCAGTCTTCAAATAAAAATGACCAGGGAGCATTGTGCCTGCAGAGTACTGACAATAATCTCATGAGCTCCCAATTATCCCAGTTCATATTATGGAAAATCCAATAAGTCTGTATGTTCTATTCCATAAAAAAATATAAAAAGAAATTTATCATATTGAAATCAGAATGCAAAATAGAGCCTGACACTTTATTAGGCTCTACTTCTCAGGGTGTCGTAAGGTTGCTGATGGGAAATGAAATTAAGCAATCTCATGGATGAGGAACGACACCATTTAGACTTTCTGCAGGTGCTCTGGTGCTCACAGGTCACTCACTCTCCCACACACAATATGTCACTCTTGAGCAGCTTCCGTTTAAACTCAAGACACTGGGGAGTGTGAGCTCTAAAATCCCCTCCACTTTTATCACCTCAATGGGTCATTATTTACTAAAATAAAACTGCTAAAAGAAGAGGGGGACTTAGACATGATCTTAATCAAGAGCCCCTGGATGGTTGACACAAGGCCTCAAATGCCCCAGCATGGAATGCAAGTCTATGCACACATATACACAGCCTGAAAGTAATTTTATATAGTATTTTAATGCACCTGTATTTTGACTGCAACCCATCACATGATGTCAGGTGTAGCATTTTCTTCTTGTGGTTTCATGAGCTCATGCTCAAAAAAATTTTTTTAAATATTCTGATTTTCAAATTAGAGATGTTGGACTGTCTACGTTCCCAAACACTCATACACTTACATACATCTTATTTCCTCATACAGAATTGCTGTGCACTCTCAAAATGTGCTACTTAATCAGATGTTTGGAACTCATATCATATAGACTAACATCAAAGAGTCAATTAGGCTTCACAAAGATCCATTGACAGCCCTGAAATTGCATAAACTGAAGAGTAATGGCGTGCCAACAGGAACAGCTCAACTCTCTCCAGCTAACTGACTTCATAAGTAGTGTTGTCAAGACTTCCTCACAGAGGAGAAGCTTAGAGTGTCTATTGACAGGTATGAAATTGTCAATGTTCCAGACAAGCTTGGGGCCAGACCAATCCTAGGAGAGGGGTCCTACATCACCTGCTCTAAACCGTAAGAATTGAATCATAAGGCTATGTTGGGGCTTCTCTGTACCCATTTTTAAATTTTAAAAATGATAATATTAAAAGAAGGACTAGGGCCAGAGATATGGCTAATTGGTTAGGAGCATGTACCACTCCTGCAGAGGACCCAAGTTCCCTGAGAATACATCTCCCCAGCTACACCACTCTGTACCCTTCCTTTGTGACCCTTCTCTNAACTCAGGAAATAAAAATGCCGAGTGGTTTTCTCAGAGTCTCGGTATGCTAAGATTTGCCATTTAATTCAAACAAGCATAGTTAAGAGCTATCCATCTCATGGTCTGTGACCATTTATTAGTTTCATACATGCATAATTCATGCAAGAGCTCATCGGTGTCCTTAAATGTCCTACTTAATACTGTCTTGACATCAGAGTTCAATGTATTATCTCTAAGTTAAGCCTGTCATTGTTCTTAAAACATTTACCTGGAATCCAAATGGATAAAAGGCCACATTACCAGTAGTCTAGAATGGACTTCCTCTCTAAGATTCCACAGGCCATTCTGCCAACTTTCATGGACTTTGTAGCTTAAAACTCTCAATGATTTGCTATTTCTTCATTCAGTCTTCTTCCTTAGGTCCTGAATTTCTTCATTCATCTGGTCCTGAATTCAGTGTTTACTAAGCACATGTTATATGTCAAACACAATGCATACAGCTATGGTTAGTGTAGAAACTCACTAAAGCGGTCTTAGGTAATTTTCCTTAGAATTTCCTCAGTGACTTTAAAAATCAGCAAACATGCCAGTCCTATATGCTAAGCAATATGATGGAGTTATTGAACAGAAACAGGGACCAACAGAGAAATAATGGACAGACTATCTTGTATCATTGAACTAGATTTAAAAAAAAAATTAAATCCCTGATTGGTAAAAGGAGGCATGCCACTCCTCTATCCCTCCCCTCTCAGAACGTGTCACAGAGGACAAAAAGCGACACCATTACCAGGGATCGATGATATTTGGCAATTTTTTGCTATAAGGAAAGGAATAAGCTCATTTTTCTACAAAGAGGAAAGAGGAGAGAAGAGGAGGAAGAGGGGAAATCAGAGGAAAAAGTTATTCCTTGGGAGCAGGTACCAAATCTTTCTGAGGATAGACATTATACAGAAATAACTGTAAATCATCATTGCTCTTTCAAAATTCTTGGTCATCTACCCACTCACTTTTCCAACAGACACTCCCTGGTCCCAATCTCGGCATCTCCATGTGCTGCTCATCATCCTCTGGGCTTATGCATTACTGGGATAATGAATTTAATTTGAGCAATGGCTTCCATTGCAAACAATCACTGCATTCCAACATGCCACACAAGATGGGTTCAGATATGAACAAGTGACTCCTTAATTTGGATTTAAAGCTTAGGACCAGTCTTCAAATAAAAATGACCAGGGAGCATTGTGCCTGCAGAGTACTGACAATAATCTCATGAGCTCCCAATTATCCCAGTTCATATTATGGAAAATCCAATAAGTCTGTATGTTCTATTCCATAAAAAAATATAAAAAGAAATTTATCATATTGAAATCAGAATGCAAAATAGAGCCTGACACTTTATTAGGCTCTACTTCTCAGGGTGTCGTAAGGTTGCTGATGGGAAATGAAATTAAGCAATCTCATGGATGAGGAACGACACCATTTAGACTTTCTGCAGGTGCTCTGGTGCTCACAGGTCACTCACTCTCCCACACACAATATGTCACTCTTGAGCAGCTTCCGTTTAAACTCAAGACACTGGGGAGTGTGAGCTCTAAAATCCCCTCCACTTTTATCACCTCAATGGGTCATTATTTACTAAAATAAAACTGCTAAAAGAAGAGGGGGACTTAGACATGATCTTAATCAAGAGCCCCTGGATGGTTGACACAAGGCCTCAAATGCCCCAGCATGGAATGCAAGTCTATGCACACATATACACAGCCTGAAAGTAATTTTATATAGTATTTTAATGCACCTGTATTTTGACTGCAACCCATCACATGATGTCAGGTGTAGCATTTTCTTCTTGTGGTTTCATGAGCTCATGCTCAAAAAAATTTTTTTAAATATTCTGATTTTCAAATTAGAGATGTTGGACTGTCTACGTTCCCAAACACTCATACACTTACATACATCTTATTTCCTCATACAGAATTGCTGTGCACTCTCAAAATGTGCTACTTAATCAGATGTTTGGAACTCATATCATATAGACTAACATCAAAGAGTCAATTAGGCTTCACAAAGATCCATTGACAGCCCTGAAATTGCATAAACTGAAGAGTAATGGCGTGCCAACAGGAACAGCTCAACTCTCTCCAGCTAACTGACTTCATAAGTAGTGTTGTCAAGACTTCCTCACAGAGGAGAAGCTTAGAGTGTCTATTGACAGGTATGAAATTGTCAATGTTCCAGACAAGCTTGGGGCCAGACCAATCCTAGGAGAGGGGTCCTACATCACCTGCTCTAAACCGTAAGAATTGAATCATAAGGCTATGTTGGGGCTTCTCTGTACCCATTTTTAAATTTTAAAAATGATAATATTAAAAGAAGGACTAGGGCCAGAGATATGGCTAATTGGTTAGGAGCATGTACCACTCCTGCAGAGGACCCAAGTTCCCTGAGAATACATCTCCCCAGCTACACCACTCTGTACCCTTCCTTTGTGACCCTTCTCTNGGTCCCCATCACTGTAATTTTTACCAAGAAAGATAGCAAGATATTTACTGAAATAAATATTTTGTAAGAAGTGTATGAAAGCCTGATAGGTTAANGAATTTCTCAATTGTGACTGCGGAAGATGGTTTTGTAAATAAAGTGTTTTCCCTGCAAACATGAGGCTCTGAGTTCAGATTATCAGCAGCCATGTGAAGACAAACAAGCAAAAAATAGGTATGGTGGCATGTCCCTGTAATCTCAGTGCTGGGGAGGCAGAGACAGGAGGATGGATCCCTGGGGCTTGCTGACCAGTCGGTCTAGCCAAACAGTGAACTGAACACTCAATATGAGACTCTGTCTCCCAAAAATAAAGTGAAAAGTGATTGAGGAAGACACTCAATATTTGTGACTTCCACACATACATGCATACATGAGCACAATTACCTGTATGCACACATATGAACACATATACAAACATATAACNGATACAGACACACACGCTAATTACAGACACTGATGATGGAGTAGTAAGACCTTGTCCTCCAGCACTACCAACCAACCCTTTGTAGAGCCACAGATGAAAAATAAACAAGGCCTCAGAAACACGTAAGGTCACATCAGGGTAGGACACCCTGCCCCATATCAGACACACATGCTCTGTTCTCTGGTGTCCTTTTAGTAGACCCAAGGCTGGTCTCTTGAAGATGGTGAGAAGATTCACACAACACAGAAATGATAAGTGATATAATTATAAGTGAATCCTATTTTCTATTAAAATATAGTCTTCGCCCCTCAAAGAAGAAGGCAGAAAGGTATACGGAAAGCTGCACTAGGCCTAACTAGGTCTCTCCTTGAGTTTTCTCCCCTCTCCCTGGGATGTCCCTACTGTTGGCCCCCTTTCCTCAAACTGAGTCAACAGGTGTGACAAG
>LZPO01055105.1:455534-501995 GCA_001675575.1 Neotoma lepida | reverse complement strand
AGAGAGAGAGAGAGAGAGAGAGAGAATCCCTGAATCCAATTCTAAAAATTAATAGGAGCAATACTAGCAATAACAAATTTTGCTATTACATTAATTGCTTACTATATATAGGAAATATTTTAACAATTTATAACCATCCATTAATTACTGTCTATTAAAAAGAAAAATAACTAGCCTTACTATCCACACGGTTTAGAAACTTGGTGTACGAGATTTAAAAAGTATACTCTTCTTGGTTCCTAACACCCAGGTTAAGTTAGACGGCTTAAAGTTGCCTTCACCTCCAGCTCCAGAAGACCCAGTGCCTCTGGCGTCGGCAGGCATCCACACTGACGTGCAGAAACACACACACACACACACACACACACACACACACACACACACACAGCTACACATAATGAAAAAAAAATCAAGATATTTTAAGGTGAAAAACTGAGTCACAATTACTGAGTAGGAGAGCAGGGATCCAAACACAGTGCCCTAGCCCTAGTCCTTCACCTTAACTGACATGCTGTTTTTCTCTCTCATAAACAAAGGGTGCTTGGGGGAGGAAAGCAGGGGGGTGGAGGTACACCAGAGAAGGCTGGCTGGGTGGCTGGAGGCCAGCTCTGTGGCTNTGTTGGGGATGTGATGGAGAGGTGAGCTGGAACTGATCATGAAGGGACTCCTTATGCTTCAAAGCTCAACTGGAAGGTAATGGAAGTNTCCACATGAGAGGACGCCATCTTAGAACCAGACTCAGGCTGTCCTATGGAGACAGATTAAAACAAGCCCACATAAAAGCAAGTNGGGACTATTGGGTTAATAGCCACCACTGGGGGAATGAGTAAATGGAGGATCTAAGAGAAAGAACNGAATCCCAAATAAGATGTGGTAAGACGGCAAACAGACAAGAGATGACAGGGAAAATGTGGGTGACACTCAAGGGCTGAGCTGCTCAAGCTGGCTGGGTAGTAGAGCTNGGATCAGCTAAATAATACATGCATCAAGGTACTGTGAAGAACAGAAATGGTAGAGGCAATGCCGTGTTAACTCAGGTTTACTGAGCCTCTGCTATGGACCAGGCTCTCAACTCTCTCTTGGCTCCCCTGCTCATCACATCTTCATACCTGCTCAGTGGGAAGATTCTGGNTTCCTTACAGAAGCCGACACAAGGCATGCAGTGCNTGAGCAAGTCATTTGAATGCTGCACATCTGCAAGGCAGACCTAGGAGTTGAACCCAGTCTGCCATGCCTCTAAGCCCAAGGTCTCCACCATTATTCTCTGCAGTGGTGTTGTACATCTTTATCTTTCTCTTCCTAGCATAGTGAAATGTCAAGTCGCATGCCATTGAGTACAGTGGGTCTCCTACACAGAATGNGATTGAAATTGCTTCTCCACCTGTACCCTCCCCACGACTCCCCTGACCCTGCTCCAAGCGCTGTTGGAAGGAGACAGTTCCTCAGGCAAGAGAAGGAAGGAGCCTGGCCTTGCTGGCAATGCTCCACTCCCTATGGATGTGAAAGTAATGGCTGCCTTGCTCAATCCTCCCATCCTAATCCTTAAAAGCGACCCAGCAAAAGCCTGATGCCTAGATCATTGGCAATGGTACAGCTGTTCCCTATGTTGACTACTAGAAGAAGAGGCATAATGTAAAGTATTTCTGTTGCCCACATGTCACACCGGAAAAGTAGTGTGGACCAGCAGCTACACCACAAGTTTTAGAAAGCCAGCAGACGTTGACTGCATTGGCAAATCAAAGGCTGGTCCAGAGCCAAGTACTCAGTGTCTTCCAGCAATCTCCATCAATAACTGACAAATCCCATGCTATGTCTGAAGTCTAACACTCCAAGATGGATGGATGGGCATTTGCTTTGCATTGCTCTATGTGGGTCCAAAAAATTCAGGCTACATGCCTTCCATTAAAATATCTCTCTACAAGTTCATGGATGCTGGAGAGTTTTCATCCAGGGGAACTCAATCCCCGAGCCTTTGTCTGTCTTCAACCAGTTAAAAGGAAGGGTGTTTCTGTTTCTCTTTCAAAATAAAAAGGATTTATCTTGGCCCACTATCCACTTGGGGCATTGTTGCTTCACTGTCAGAAGAGTAGAATTTACGACAATTACAACTGCTTGGAGAAAATGAATGTGTGCAGATAAAGTGTGCACACATGTTTTTTTGCAGAGGCCACAGGTAGATTGCAAGCATGCTGCTTTATCACTCTCCACATCATTCTTTTGATTCAGGGTCTCTCTGTGAACCTGGAGCTGGGCTGTAGGCTAGTAAGCTCCAATGATCCTCCTGCCTCTGCTGCTGACAGCCCCAGGGTTACAGGAATGTGCTCTTACCCATTGAGCTCTCCAGCCTCAAGAAAGGGATTTTTAAAATTAAGAAACATAGACAAGATAATGAACCTCTTAACAAAAACAAACTTTATTAATTTTGTTTATTATTTATTATTTATTGTATTAAGGCACAAGGGGTGGGGGGAGAGAAAGTGAGAGGGTAGGTGTGCATTGTAGGCACAGAAGCNTAGATCTTCCAATAACCCTAGTTTCAAGTATTCCATTCTTTCTGGCACAAGGACCTCAAAAATCAAGTTGGTTCTTAATGCATCCTCTTCCAATGAATGAGCAAGTGGATGTGTCATGCTGTTGTTTTCATAACTTTAGTTACACCTCTAAGAACATTTGTCCCATTTCAATTAGAAAAATGTTCTGCAAGGCTTAGCCTGTGCAGAGACAGCTTCACCAATACCATACACACTCTCTGACCCTAGAACACAACCCCCCCCAATTTACACAGCTTAGTTACCCCAGAGGAAAAACAGGCTCCAATATTTTTGTCACCGTTTCATTGGACCTAGGGTCTCCATGCCTGTAACACTGGCTGCACTATCCCCAAACTAGAATTAATAAACTTCATGCTAAAAGCTCCCCTCTAGATTCTTCTGTTTATCAAAAGTGATTAGTGCCTGTTTTTATATGTATTACTTTAGATCATTGTCCTTATCAGGTTTTCCAGAACAATCTTAAGAAAAGCATGTGGTTAATGGATAGTTTTGAGCAGATGCATTCCTGGCAGATTTTACCAATCTTCCCAGAGAATTGCTCTGCACAAGGAGACTCTGTTTACACACCTCTATTTCTTTTCCCTCCAACTCAGCATCCTGAAGTGATTTCTACTGCTTTTTATATCACTTAGTAGGATTCCCTTCAGTGAGAAACCTGGTTTTTGAAACAATACATTGAAAGTGTTTCCCGTTCATGATTCAGACAAGGAGAAACTCTAACCTTGAGCTCTGAAAAGTTTGCCAACACATTTCCAGCAGCCCAGGTGAGGCCTGATTTCTGTTCTGCCTCCATCTGAATTGCAAAATTCCAATGATTAACCTCACTGCCGGGCTCTCTGTTTCCAGGAGAAACAGGAGAGAGGTCATTTTCTCTGCTTATGTCTGTGGACCAGACCACATGGAGAAGTGCTGGCAGGTGAGGGCTCTGCAGAAGTCACATCCTTGTGTCATCCAAATCTTACAAATTATGCCTTTGATCAGGAAAGACAGCTGCAAAACGCCATACATATTGACAGGTACTGTGGCTGAGTGCTTTTTCCATCTTTCCTGGTTGGTGAAGAAATGAAGGAGGCTCTTAAAATTCACCCCTCATGTGTGTGTGTGTGTGTGTGTGTGTGTGTGTGTGTGTGTGCGCGCGCGCGCGCGGGCAGGTGCACGAGTGCATGTTATATGTACAGAGTGTGGGATCCATGCTTGAGTTAAAATTAAAAATATCAGAGCATTGACTATGGCCAGTGTGCATGGTGGATAATAAAATGTAACTGGGCCAGACTGTTCTCAGAGAAAGGATGCATTCCTAAGAGGCGAGAATGTGAGCAGAGCATATAGTCATCTCGGCAATAAATCTACAGAGCAGTAGAAAGCTTTCACACTCAATAGCCTGAAATTTGTTCGGTGAGTTGGCAAGAAAATATTTTCTAAAACTGTATCTCTTCAATGTAAAACATATACTTCCACCAGACTCTAGTAAAATTGACAAATTATATTAAAGACCAGAGAGCTGGTTCTGATATATTTTCAATAGAAGAGAAAAGTCTGCAGTTGGAAAATAAATACCCAAGAGTTTCAGATATGTGTCGCTATATGAATCCCCTCTTGTGGGATCCTGCTAATCCTCTTTCATTTCTCCCATGGTAAAATCCTCCCCAGGCCTCTACCACTCAGGAATACCCACTACCACCTCCATCTGGGGGTCTCCTCCTCCTCCATTCCTGCTGGATTTTCCTCTTACTGGGACTTTATGAAGAAATTCATATTGTCTTTCTTGGAGTTAAATTTTTCTTTTTATTATTTTTAATTAGGTATATGTGTGCATAGCTGTGAACACGTGCATGTGAGTGCAGGTGCCTGTGGAAGCCAGAAGAGGGCGTCAGATCCCATGGAGTCACAGCTACAGGCAAAATTGGTTCCTCCATAACAGCAAAACAGGGTCTTAACTGGTCAGCCATATCTCCAGGCCCCATTGAAGTTAACATCTTAAAAATCAATCCTTTGACCCCAGCTAAGACTCCTAGCAATAGCAGATATGCAGCCTGAACTGGACATCTCCTGTGGCCAGGCAAAACTTCCAGTGGAGGGATTGGGACATCAACCCAGCCACACAACCTTCAACATATAGTCTGTCCTGCCTATGGGATGTGCTGAGATAAGAGTGGTGCAGAGATTGTGGGAGTGGCCAACCAATGAGTGGTCCAGCCTGAGACCCAGGCCATCAGAATAAGCCCACCCCTGACACTGCCTGGAGTACCAGGACCTAGAAGCTGGATGGTCCAGAGATGTAAGATTAAACCAAACATGACTAATGAAAAACAAAAACAAAAAAAATACATCAATGTAATGATGCCTAATGATATTCTGCTGTACTTATAGATTAGTGCCTACCCAACTTGTCATCAGAGGGGCTTCATCCAGTTACTAATGGAAACAGATGCAAAAACCAACAGCCAAACATTAAGCTAAGCTAAGGGAATCCTGCTGAAGAGAAGGAGGAACAATTGTAGGAGCCAGAGGGGTCAAGGACATCACAAGAAAATCCACAGAATCAATTAACCTGGCCTCATAGGAGCTCACAGAGTCTGAACCAACAGCCAAGGAACCCACATGGGACTGACCTAGCCCTCTGCATGTATGTGACAGTTGTGTAGCTTGGTCTACTTGTGGGACTCCTAACAGTGGGAGCAGGGGCTATCTCTAATGTTTTGACTGACTTTTTGGAACCTAGTCCTCATCCTGGGTTGCCTTGCCCAGCCTAAATACAAGNGTAGGTGCTTAGTCCTTCCACAACTTGATATACCGTGTTTTGTTGGTGTCTGTGGGAGGCCTGCTCTCCTTTTCTGAACAGAAATGGAGAANGAGTGGATTGGGAGGAAGGGCAAAGGGAAGGTGAGGGGGGAGAATGGAGGAGGAAGGGGAAACTGAGGTTGAGATGTAAAGTAAATAAATGTATAAATAAAAAAGAGAGAGAAATTAATCCTTATGAGTCCTAGAAGTTTTCCTAGTGCCTACCTTTGTATACAGAGACATAAAAAAAAAAACACTCATGGCTGTCAAATATAAACAGAAAGCTTCAGAATGAATGCTACCAAGGGAATCAGGATTTCAGCCACTGCTTTTCGAACTCACTGGTGTGAAGCTGTGTGACTGGGGCTTCCTAGAATTTACAGAAGAAAGGCCTTAACAATTGTTTCTCAGGTGTACCCATTTTGCAACTAATACTCAAAGCAATTAAGAGAACTTATAAGAAGAAGGAATGAGCCATCNACCCTGCAAAATCAAGTAATCCAGAGCCTCTGTCCTTACCCTCTCTATGCCTCCTCTCCTGCCACTGGATATAACCCCACCCTCGCTTCCTAGGCCCTACAATGAGTTAAGCAAAAGTATACGTGCAAAGCCAAAGCTGCCAAANGACATTAACAATGAAGAAAGCAATATTGGGTTTTTTTCCTCTAAATGTTTATTTATTGTTTGTTTGTGGGAATCCAACCCAAGGCCTCATGCATTCTGGGCAAGTGCCATGCACTAAGCCACAGTCCCAAGACTTTAATTTTTTTTTTTTAAGATTTCCCTTATGCTACTTTGCCATAATATCTTTATTTAATGACCATGATTTCTTACAAGAAAAGTCAAAGATGACTCAAAATAAATAAATAAATAAAAAGAACAACAAAGCCCTTTCCCTGGCAGTTAACACAACAGTCATTCACCACTTCCTTCAGGCCTCTCAGAGGCACACTGTGCAACCTTCTTGCCAGACCNANTCATCTTTCTTTTCTCTCTTCTTTCCCTATCTAAGCCACGGGACACTATATGTTTATTTCCCACACCTCAGTCATTTCTCCCTTGTTGTTACAAATGGAGATGAGATCTGAGAGCCACGTTATAGTAATTTCCTCCAGGTTGCTGTATATTCGTACGTCTATTTATACTCCCCGTTTTGTCTGTAGCCTTTGTTTACCATCTCTCCCCCTCCCCCCCTCCCCTGCTGCTAAGCCTGGTGTCAAATACTCCAGAGCTTTGGATACCACAGCTGAGGTCCCCTCATCTCCCCTTTAGCTGGAGATGGATCACTCTTTGGGGTGTGGGTTTTTCTGTTCAACATTTTAAAATAAAACTTAATAAGCTCCGATGACACCTGCTCTACCTCCCTTTCAGCCAAATCTTCATGACACAGTGTCCTAGCTCTGTATCATTGTTCTTGCATTGTATCCCTGGCTAGTGTCTATCTTATTTTGGTCCCCCAAAGTCCCACGCTTGTTCTCTTGCCCCTGCCGGAGCAGCAAAAATAAATAAATAAATGAACAAANAAATAAGTAAATAAATAAATGGAACACCTTGACTCTTGGGCATACACAACAGACTTTCTGTTACTTAGGGAGTCAATTCACGGGCCGAATGGCTGCCCTTAGATTCTCTGCCACTAAAGCATCCCAAAATATTCTAAAGTCAGGGGACACTGAAGCTCACAGTTCGCTCCTGTGCATACTTGCTATTGAGTGATATTTATTTTGTCTCTGTTTGAATACAACCATGTCCCTGTCTGGGGTGCTGTTTTCTTGTCAACTCTATGTTTCTCTTCTATCTGCNTTATTCCCTCTGTGTTCTTGGCTGTAAAATATCATGTCTCTGTTTCACCAGCCTCTAAGGTTAGAAAAGTGCTCTAGAGGCTTCTGAGCAGTTGCATTCGCTTTCGGAAGGAGCGATGTGCCTGCACCTGGGGGAAGGAGCCCATTGTTCTTTTATATTGACATAATACATACATGTCCCCCCTCATCTTCACTTCTCTGAAAGCACAAACTAACTTTCCCTGGAAGCTCTGCATTGCTTCCTTCAAGGTGGAAAGAAATTTGGTGTTTAAACCCTTCCAGTCATGGCCATCACAGTCCCAACCCTCAACTTCAGGCTAATTTTTCCCTCTCGGATTTTCTTTCAGCTAAACTGTGTTTATATGTGTGTATATTTGTGCATATACATGTACATATGTTTATGCTACATATGCATATGTGATATGTGTTTATATATGTGTGCATTCACTGTATGCACAGTGTATGGCAATTAGCCATCTCTTGGCTCAGCCAATTCTCCTTGGCAATGGTATGAATATTCAACTCTCCTTCCAATTCCTGTGGACTAGGGATTTTATTTTTCATTCTTCTGATCTCAATGAAAAGCAAAGGAAGCAAAGATCAAAACTGGCTCATTTTTCACTTTAATTAATTCATAATTTATTTGTTTCTGCCAACTGGCTATGGTTCATCCAAGAGCTACCATTATTCCATGCCTATATTCTGCATAGCCTTCACTGACTCCATCTACAGGTANTAGGACTGGATAACCCACTGGGGACCGTCACCATCCATCTCCAGCCCCATCTGGCCATTACNCGTTCTCACATCCACATTCTCAGGCCCTCTTGATATCCCAGCATTCAGTTCTTTCACCTGCCTCTGATTGAATGCAGCATCAGTAATACATATCATTGTCCCATTTTACGTGTAAGCAGGGAAAGGTTGGAGTAGAGAGATCAACACACCCCTTGGAACACAGTAGGTAGGGTTGGGGTCTGTTTATTGAATGTATAAACAAACTCTCAAAATGCACCTTTCTGGTCAAATATGATGTTTCCTGACAAGATGCTGGAAGGGACGGAAAAGAGAGAGCATAATAAGGGCTGGTGAGATGGCGCAGAGGGCAAAGGCACCTGCCAGCAAGCCTGGAGTTGGATCCCAAGGGTACACATGATAGGGGAGAACCCACTCCTGCAAGTTGTCCTCTGACCTCCCACATATATGTATCAGGACATGCACACACACACACACACACACACACACACACACACACACACACACACACACACACACACACACACAAGTAATAGGTTTTTTTTCCTTAAGCACAATGGAAGAAGGGAAGAAGGGAGGGAAGGAGCAAGTGGGTGAAGAAACTCAATTTCTATTCTTACTCCTATGCCTCTCTAACATGAAGCCCTGAGGATTTTTCTCCCTCTGCAGCCATCCCCTTGGCCTCACCACGCACTTCCTCCCCTCTGCTTTATATTTAAGGTACTTCCTTTGGCTTCATTTCCACCAGCCTGTCACTTGCTTCCCCACTGATCCTTGCTAACCAACTTTACATCCTGCGGTATTTACTCTGCCCACCCCTCAGGCATTTCCATCACCCCTCCATAATTC
Source organism: Neotoma lepida (assembly GCA_001675575.1). NCBI lineage: Eukaryota > Metazoa > Chordata > Mammalia > Rodentia > Cricetidae > Neotoma > Neotoma lepida. Next base: position 493,255 of record LZPO01055105.1, on the reverse strand, counting down.
AGCCCCCCCCCGCCATTTCTGAAATGGAGAATGACTGAACTTCTTTGAAAATCCACCTGTCAAAATAGAATAAAAATGTTTTCATTGTTACATTGTTTATGAGAAATGAATGGCTTGCTCAACCACCAATTCCAAATTTATATTCAATTTGGGGACTATATATTATTAAGCCTTTTCCTTCTCACTCCCTGGTTGTAAAAGTCTCCCTCTAGGTCTTGCACGGCTGAGATTAGGAGAGAAGGCATTCCTTGTAAATCAGTATAATCTTCACAACAGGACATCACAGTATTGAGAATTCCTCTCTGCACTGTGCATTTTCAATTACATTACATGTTTCTACTTAGTAAGCCAGCTTAATTCTCTGCGATGTCACAATATTAGAACATGTCCAGGTTGGAAAAGGGGGCAATCTCACTTCTCTTGTAAGTTGTTTAGCCTTTGGCACTTATAAATCCCCCCAAAACACATGGGAAATCCCTGTTCCTTGCTTTTAATATGTCTTTAGATTTATTACATGAAGAACCTGCTCACTTAATCCTTGGCTGAGGCCAAGGTTTGTCAGCCGTCCAATAGAGGATCCATGAAAGGAGGAGGGGGGCCAGAAATCACAAAATCAGGTGCCTAAAGGATGCTTCAAACTTGAAATGCTTCTGCAAGTGCATTATACACAGGAAAGAGGAGGGTGGGAGGCGGCTCTAAAGGACTCTGCATAAATCCAGACCCATTTATCTTGAGCTGTACTCCTGGACAGTTGAACAAGGCCAGCAGGCAGGGCAGAGGCTGAAGGGCCCTTTGGGGACCAAATTACTGTTTCTAAATGGGTCTTGTGTTCCAGGTGTAGGGCAATATTATCTGAGAAATTTCCAGAGATTCGTTATTCTTCAAAGAGCTCTGCTGGAGCATTTTACGTGATGGAAGGTTGTGTCATGTCTTTTAAGAGAGTGGGGAGCTTAATTCTAAATGTATTTTAAGCAATTTTTGGCCAAAATATACATCCTGGAAATGACTAAAGGAAAAATGATCTCTCTCTCTCTCTCTCTCTCTCTCTCTCTCTCTCACACACACACACACACACACACACACACACAGAGGCACACAAATCATTCTATTTAAATTGCACTCCTTAGTGTCTCTCTGGCAAGGGTGGCAGAGTCCACTCAGTTTCACTGGTGTAATGGAGCCATCTGCACATTCCCACTGCAAAATCAGAAGGCTAGAGGAATAAGGGATCAGTATCAAACCTGATTCCTACTTTACTCAAGTCTGAATTAGGGGGAAAGACAGTTAATATTGTTTTCTGTTAGTGTTTGATAGCCTCTATGATCACAAAATAAGGATATAGAAATAAAAGAGAAAGTTCCCTCAATGCATAAAATNTCTTCAACATCTTTGTCTGGATAACACTTTTTCCTCCCCCTTTTTTTTTCTCACACATAGCCTGGAAATTGCCCGAGGTTAAGTTATGGCAACAGGCAGATTAATCTCCATCACTCTAAGAACCCAAGGCAAAAGGTGCTGATGACCCCTCCCTACTCTGGCTGTATGTAGCATCTGCACACTGACCCATCATCTAAATCCCATTCCAGCAATCACTTCTTCCAGGGCCTTACAGACAGGATTAGTTGTTCTTTCAGTAACCCGTGAACAGCAGGGAAGGGGGTAGAAAAAACATGGGAACTCAGCCACTAACTGTCACATGGGCAGGTCATCTAACTCCCCTGCATGCCTCCTCCCATGTATACATATGAGGGAGCTCACACCTGCCCTCCCCATTTCAATGAACTTTTCCAACAATCCAATGGGTAGAGCATTAGAACATACACACCTCTTTCCATCTCTAAGTCATTATTCCTTCACTGGGCCCTACCGGGTCTAGATATGTTTCAGAAATTAGAAATCAGAATTCCTTAATTTTTAGAAAGATGACACACTATGTATTTGATGCACATTACAAGATTACGTAAGCTCTCATCTATAAAACACATGACTCTAAATATTAGAAAGGACAAAGATTACAAAGAATGCCACATCTCTTTTTAACCTACTGGAAACATAGGAAAATAAGTGAGCCATCAGGTCCTCCCATGATTCATTGAACAGTCACTGAGCAGAATATTCTGCATATATTTTGAATAAATACAAAAGCATGAGACGGGGACTTGATAACACCACTGAAATTAATATGGAGTGGCTAATATTAACTACTATTTACTGAGTGTTACTATGTCCCCTAAAGATTGTAGATGATGTGTTGTTTTGTTTAATATCCAAGCATCGTACATGACCTTGAGAANGAAATCCAGGGTGCTAACGCATGTCAACTGCCCGGGTCAGTGACTGAAGACAGTCAGTTCTCCTCCTAGGGGCCTTCCCCAGGTCAGTGACTGAAGACAGTCAGTTCTCCTACTGGGGGGCCTTCCCTAAGCCAATTTCTTCCTGAAGTGAGAAGTTAAGTGGTTTTCATGGAAGGAGTTACCCAGCCAGCTGAGATTCTGAGGACAAGTGGTCTGAACCCTCCACCTGTGATCCCTTGAGATAGAGGTGGAAACTGTTCCTTGCCGCACACATATCCAAAGCCCGGGCTCCCTAGCCAGCTGCTAGGGAATGCAGCTTCCAAGTCCTAAAAATAAAAGGCTCACATCAGCCAAATCACACTTTGGGAACTACTGACGCACACAAGCATTTCTTCTCCTGAAATGTGTCCTTAATGCGGCCTGCAGATTTGGTGGCGGAGAGGATGAGGAGCTTCTAAAAGGTGGAAAAGAAGTGAGGGATTTCGATCTCCTCTGCACAACAAATAAGTGAGAGAAAAATGAAGAGCAAAGGCAGATGGGCAGAGGAAAGAATCCTTAGACAAAGACAGTAAGAGAAAATCATACGGATTATTAACCCTTCACAGAAGACAACTTTCCAATCACTTTCACCCCAAATAGAATCTGCCTAATCACTTGCGAAAAGAGAGCTTGCATGGCCTTGGTATCGCCAGTGTAGACACTGGATCATAGAACTGTGCGTGAATTCTCTCCAGTTCCGTGCTTGTTTCCCTTGACTCTTGAGGATAAGAAGTCCATCCCCAGGGAGCAGAAGTCCTGCCTGTTTCTTACAGTGACTTCATCTTTACATACCTTCCCCAGAGGCTCAACACTCAACAGTTTACTCAACAGAAATATAACAGCTGCCATTTTTGAAGACTCAGAATGGACCATGTGTGGGCTGTTTTTCATAATTCTCTCATTTTGTCTTGTTTTAGGGGGCTGGTACTGCCCACAGTTTCCTGGGGAAGAAACCAGAGCTTAAGGAGCTTAAGTAATTCACTCAAGACCACACAGCTAAGTGACAGAGGCTGGGATGCCAACTGTGGGATTTCCGAGTGCTTGCTTCCCTGATGTTGTGCACGTGTGTTGTGCCCACTTACACACAGGGGGTTGATGCTCATGGGTGGTTCTTTTCTTTTCTGTGATCTTGCCACCCTCATTCATTACTTCATTAACCTTGCCTCTGTACTCCGTGACTCTAATATGCTTTTAAACCTTCAGTTGCAAACAGCACAGACTTTCCACATTGTATATTTTCTTTCTATGTACCTTCCTTGTCCGAGTAGTCCACATAACATTACAGAGATGTGTGAAAATTACACAGCTTGGAAGGAATGATAGTAACAATCCAGGTCCCTGATTAAAGGCCAAGATACATTTAACTCAAGAGTTACTTTGAGAGGTTGAAAAGATGGCTCAGTTAGGAAAGAACATGCCGCGTAAGCAACAAGCCCTGTGTTCGATTCCCAGCACTCCCATAAAAAGCCAGGCTTGGTAGCACATACTTGTGATCTCAGCACTAGAGGGGTAGAGTCATCCCTGGCACCTCTTGGCACCAGCCTACCTTTCTTAGCCAAGTCCAGGCCAATCAGAGATCCTGTCACAAAGAAATGGTTAGACGTGCCCGAGGAATGACATCTGAGGTTGACCTCTGGCCTCCACATACATACACACCTGCACACTCACCCATGAATACATATACGTATATACACACACAAAGTTGTTTTGAGCAGCCAGTTTATACTTACTAAGGATGTGTTAGGCACTCAATGTTAGTGTAGGAAATCAAAAAGCATTTTCTCCTCAAGTGAAAGGCAACAGCTAATATGCACGTGAAATTAAGAGATGAACTACTCCCAAACACAAAGCTGTTCATACACAACAAAATTTCAAAGAGGTCACCCCCCCAGTGGTGAGAAGAGCCCACAGGAGGGTCACAAGACTTAGCTTTGAGTTAAAGTTCTACTAGTGTCCTTACGGTCGTTTGACCCTGTCACATTCACTTTCTTGTTATAAGCTGATTAGCTTGGGGAAGGAGAATCAAATCCCTTGGGGAAGGGTGGGGTACACTTCTTCAGTGGGGATACTCACGAGGAGGAAATGAGATAACTCCCAAAAGGTCCAAAGTGAGGTGTCCAGAGTGCAGGTAAGTGCTGGAAAGATCCTTGCTGATTATAAAACTGTGTAAAGGGGAACATTTTGCCAAGGTCCAGTTCCCTAGAACACTCGCCTCTTGCTATTTAAGGACTTTTAAATTTACTCTTGATCTTTCAACCACTTTTCAAAATCTATCAAACGTGGTACCATGGTTGCAGAGTACACAAGAGTAGCTGCTTTTAAGATTGGAGACCCCCATCTTGGAGCTAAAGAGTCTCTCGTCTTGTCTCTTTATTTAGCTCTCTACTTGCTGTCCTCTGACCAGTAACCAATAATTGTTACTAAACATGTAATATCAGCTGAAGGTTCCTGATGCTGGGACAGGAGTTCTTGTCCCTCATAAAGTTTTCTCAACTGCGTCCAGGTGCCTGTGATAAGCCACCAACCAGAATTGGGAGTCCTTTCCCTGAGTCTCAAAGCCTTTGGCCCAACTGTGGAGTAAGATATGTATGTCTTTTTGTTTTTCAAAATGTTACTTTTATTTCCTTCCAAAGTAACCAACATTGGAGATTTTTCTAACCAGGAGTATTTGTTAGTCTGAAAAAAAAAAAAAAGAGCAGCGCAAAGCTATAAATTTCACATCCCATCTTCATGTCTCCTGCACCGCTGCTATTATTCAAAACCTCAGACTTCCAGCCAGTACTGTCATATCAGTGCACATGCTATCACACCCACTTAAACACTGGATTATCTTTTCTCCCACCTCTCGGGCATCCAGTTTCTCTAGAAGCGGCACAAACTAACACTGAAACTTTATGGAGAACCTGTGTCCCGGGGCAACTAAATGCTGCCTAAGGTGGCCCGCCCATCAGCCCCGCAGGAAGCAAATTAGATATGAAGCTTAAGGCAACCCACTCCCCACAGTCCTACCACAGTCTGCCTGCAATGAGCAGCAATAACGAGGTTTCAGCCCGGCACCCCAGTCATCCCTCTAATGAAGGCAGAACTATCGTAGCCCAAGGTTTTAGAGTGCTACAGTATAATTCCCACAGTATTGTTGACTACAGACAATCTTCCTCTGATTCTGGGGTGATATAATAACACAGCTGAATGGTTATGTGAGAGTGAAAATTACACATTAAACTATTTCAACAGGTACTACCTTAAAACGAAAGTTTCTGCTTTGCAAATGCCCATAAAATGCTGCAATTATTTGTAAGTTAAACACATACAGGAGACTAAAAACACTACGATGTAGTCACGCTAAAAACAGGCCATGGCTGAGACTATCCTAGATGCTGAAGGGTTTAGCATAAAACATACATGGTGGCTATTTGTTTTCCATGTTGTGTGCATAGGGTCGTCTGTCAGTGAGCAATTATAAGGCAGAAAAACATTCCTGAAGGGTGGGAATTGCATGAAGCAGTAATCTTGAGTGTGATTTAGTCATCCTTTTCACGTGTGTGTGTGTGTGTGTGTGTGTGTGTGTGTGTGTGTGTGTGTGGTTTTGATCATTTTCCTTTTACGAGCACCGTATGCACAGGCTCTTGATTGCTTCTGCAATGGAAAAAGGAGAGGAGCTCCCCTGAATCCCAATGATCTGCTTTGGCCAAAAGCAGACACCAAAGCTGTTAATAGGAAGAGCACTTGCAATCCGGAAAATCCTATAAGGTAAGGACAGATGCCCTTGGTAAGGAACTCTCAATACATCCCTGAGTCCACAAAAAATCTGTTCTCTCTGAGCACAGCTACGCCTTTCTGTCCATGCTCTTTAGGTTACAGGAAGAGGAGGGGAGGTTGAATGAAATGATTCTCTATAGGTTCTATGTGGCCAGAAAATGTGTTTTAGGGAAGCCTTTATCCATGAGGAAGATGTGGTGTGAGGAATCAAATCTTGTGTCCCTCTTCCTCCTCCTTCCTTCCATGTCACACAATTAAAAGCTGTGGGTGGGAGGAGATGAATTGCTCATTGCCCTCCCACTCTGTGGTCCTTTTGGATGGCATCATCGGACCCAGATGACAAGCTGGGAGGCAAGAAGCTTCCAGCATCAGCATCTGGCCCTCTGGCAGCCGGTCAGGCCCTTGGTTCCCAGCTTGGGCTGTCTCCAGATGTTTCTCATACTTCAGTTTGTGAGCCTCATCCTACCTCTGCAGGGAAATTTTCACACAAAGACATCTCAGACCAGAGGAATTGGCAGGTCCTTATCAAAAAGATCTTTTGTCTTCCCNCTCTGGGGGAGTATTTTGTAAGATGCCTGAAAGAGGTACACCTGAGAACATCATCCAGGCATGTCTCAGGAAGATTGAGGTTGATGTGCTGGGGGCTGGGGTTTCTAAACAAATTACATTATTTACCACTCCATCACCCTCTACCTAGTGAAATCAAATTTTGATCAATATTAAAGGCAGTGTAAAAGAGAGAGGAAAAGAGGAATTTCCATGTGAGACTGAGAAGAGCTGCCTGAATAGTTCTAGTTTGGTGATGGGTTCATGGGCATAGAGCCTGGAGGTTAGTAGTATGTATGCAAGCCTCAATTATTTTTCTCCCAGGGAGTCGTCACGTGTTTCTCAGCTGGTGTACCTGTACTCCCTAGAGCAGCCTCAACAGGCAAGATTGCCTAAAGCAAGTCGTCCAGTCTTGATGATGATAACAGTAGCCATGAAAACATCGAGTACAATAGCAACTGCCATTTAATAGGAACTAGTTATGACACCAGGTACATCATGAATGGCAGTTAATTTAATTCTCACCCCACACCCATAGGGTCTTCCCGTTCTTTACACAGTAAAGTTAAGAGATGCTGATGTCACATACACAGTCATCAGCAGTCCTAGGATATGACTCACTGCATCCCAAAGCCTCAGAGATAATGTCTTCTTCACAAAGATGGCCTAGAACCGTAGAACTTCCACACTGGAAACAATCTTTGAGACAATGCAGAGTACCCCTAAAGATCTGGCTAGAATATCCCCAGATTCTGGTTTTCTTCATTTTTTTTATGAGGGACTCACTGTCCCCATGAAAATCACTGCTGTTTTCTAGAGTTCTAAGTTGAGATATCTGAATTCAGCAAAGCTGGGTTCAGCCTTCATATTAACTTTCATCCTGTGGCTTGAGTTCTAGCTTGATGGTGTAACAGTACAGGTCTTTCTCATTCATGCATCTCATGGCAGACTAGAACCCACATTCTGCTTCCCACAGGCTCAGCTGTAGGGCAGTGGCCATTTGTTTTTCCATAACTGTCCTGTTCTTCAGTTAGCACAACTACAACTTTGCACTGCCGGAAAGATGACCTTGATTATTTCTTTCACTTGCTACCCGCCTGCCTGCTCCACCAGGACAGAAGCCAGTGAGAAGGGAAGATCGGCCGTCTCACTCATGGCTACATCCCCAGCTGCCGCTCAGTGGGTAGTCAACAGTAAACAAGTGAATATATGTGTGTGTGCTGGCTCAAGTGCAAACTGCTGCCCAGCCACTGAGGGAAAAGAGTGCTTTTCTCTGCAACCTTTCATTGCTGTAGAAAAGCACGGGAAATTCTTAGCAAGCTGACCAGAAGATCTTAGCCACAGAACCAGAAGATGACTCACAACGCAGTGGACACTTCATCCCTAAATGATCACATATAAAAATCACAGAGCAAGCACACTAGTGTCGACTCCCTGTCCAAACCCTAAGCTGACTTCAGTAGTGGAGCTACCTCAGGAGGGTGAGGCCACTTGTTTTAAACAAAGAGTAGATTTTAGCCTGCCCCAAGGACACACCATTAGGTACAGAGAAGAGAAGTCAGGATTCCAGGTTTATGCCAAAAACGAGAGAAAGAAGTTTCTGTAGGGATTGTAGTAACATTTGGTTTAGAGAATATAGCATAACTCTTGAGAAAAAGTTATGAATCTGTGTCTGTATGTGTGCATATGTGTATACGTGTATATAAAGGCCTGAGGTCAACCTCCAGTGTCTTTCCTCAGGTACTATCCACCTTGCTTTTCTTAAGATTTATTTCTATTACTTTTATTTGTACATGTGTGTGAATATATGGCACGTGTGTACAGATGTTATCTGAGGCCAGAAGAGAGCATTGGACCTCCAATGGATTGGAACTGGAGTTATGGGAAGTTGTGAGCTGCCTGTTATAGGTGCTAGGAACTGAACCCAGGTCCTGTGGAAGAGCAGCAAGCGCTCTTAACCATAGAGCTACCTCTCCAGCTTTCACTCTGCTTTTTGAGACAGAGTCTCTCACTGGTCTGGAGCTTGACAAGGAGATTAGATTGACAGAAATGATGGTCCTGAAGCAAGGGAAGAACTTGTAAGTTAAAATACCTGGGGTTATCAGTACATGGAGACTGAGAGGGCAAATCAGCACTGGCCTTAGGTGGAGACCCCAACAAGAAGAAACACTCTGTCAGGCTCTGATGGTGATGGGCAAACGCTTTGGAGGAGAAGCCAGTCACACTGGATTGTGATTATAATTCCCAGGCTCTGCTCCCCAAGGCAGCTCACTCCTTCATGACTAGGAAGATTACTCACTGCCTCCATGCATAAACAGCTTCTCTACCACCCTTAGGGCATCCTCCCTCCTTCAACCTTTCTGTGTCCCCCTTTTCCTCTTCCAGGGGCTACAGTAGCTGGGGCAAAAGGAACTTTTCTCACTCAGGGCCTTCAATGAAGAGTTCTAAGTCCCCAGCCCACTCTGGCCTTTCTGGCTTCTCAGAAGCAGAGTCCCTNGATTACGGGGTCTGGCAGCAGGGCGCTCTCACAGGCTGCGCTCCTGTCATGAGCTTGGCAGACAACAGGTGGAGTTTGGGCCGTTAACTTCTTCTGTTCAGGACATGGATCCTTTTCTACTGTTTGCCCTTTCTCCCTTAAAATAAAGGCCGNCTTCTAACTTTCCAGCCATTAGTGGTGGCTGATTAATTTTCAAAGTGAGTTCAGTTTTAAGCCACTTCTACAAATAGGCACTTGATTGAGTTGAAGAGTCGGGAAGAGATGGTGATTTAATTGTATTTGATTCGGAGACAATCAGTGGCTTCAAGACTCACCTCTCGGTGTGCTCTGATTAATTATGAGTGATATTCCCTTCCCTGTGTTGACAGAGTACTTCAGAATTTTCCCATGTTCTTCCATACACGCCTGGAAATAATCTCTCCCTGTGACCCGAGAGCCAGATTGGTGAAGAAGTATTATGACCCCTTGATGAGAGGGAAAGAGGAAGTTCTTCCTAGACATGGGATTGGTAATAACATCAAAGCCTGTGTCTCTGACTGTGACTGGATTGTACTTCCTGTGTGTCNTAACACCAAATCAAGGTGTGGGAGGGGAATCATAGTGTGAACCCCTGAGCCCAAAGAACTAATGATCTGGGTTCTAATCCCACCTCCACCCTATTCCACATATGTAAAATGGGGAGGAAAATAGTCCCTTCTCATGGTGGCTGTTTCAGAATGAGGCAAATCACATATAGCCTAGGACAGAGCAGAGCTGGCCACACACACAGTAGGGCTTCAACCTCATGAGCTACCTGCCCTTTCTGCTGTAGGACTGAATGCCAAGTGCAATAGCACTTTTGTTTTCTCCCACTTCAAACACAAACCCTGAGCTTATGGCCTTTGTTTTATTTGGGAAACAGAGAATTGGGGGGTGGGGGTAATGGCCAGAATTTTAAAATTCGAAGATTATCCAAAAAATTTCACAAACTTCTTGGAAATGAGATGTCTGGCAATATGAAGTCCACATTCCAGTGTGGCAACTATTGGCTGAAACTCCACGGATACTTCCCCTTTACACAGAGCACAGTGTGGCAGTTCACCTCGTGCCCCGCCCCTCCCTAATGCTCCTGACGATTCACCTTCTGAACTGCTCTTACCACTTGCCTCAGACACCATTTCCCAATACTACGTCAGCAGTGGTCGGCAGCTACAGAAAGTATGTTAGAAGAGCTTCTGGAACCAGCGGAATGACATTGAGAAAGGCCCCCTGGCCCTGTGAGTTCTCATCTTACCCATTGTTGTCTCTTCACCACATGGGTTTATACCAGCTAGTCTCCATCAAGGGGAGAAATTTAGCTCATTTTGTGACCAGAAAGCTTTAACTGGAATTAAACTGGAATAAACTGAAACAAAATGAGGATGGCAGAGCCAGGCTTAGAGACATAGCTTTTCCGTGCTGTCAAAAGCCCCCATTTGCACCTAGCCGCACAACCATTGCTACTGTGTGACTCTCAACTGCCCTCAAAATATATTCTATTTCTCAGTAATCAAATTTGTTTATGCCATAAAATGCCCTAGCTCCTTTGTGGATATATTTTTTTAAAAGCTGGAATTGAGAGCTATAGAGCATTATTGGGAAATTAAAGGGCCTTGCTCTCTCTCAATCGAAAGATGAGTTTATTAAAGGGGCAGTGTGTTTGGGAGTTTGGACCCCTGGTGTTTCAGAACTGCTGTATAACTGGGTAAGGGTTATGTCATTTCTCAGCTTTCCTTGGCAGTGGCTCTTATTATTTACAATATTTACTTCAGGGAAATCTTGGCCCGTGTCATATTTATCTTGCTGAAAAATGGGCCTGTAAATGCGTATCACCTTTTGAACAGAGCCAAGTGCTGTGGTACTAATTTGGCTNGTGAAGTGTGTAATTTAGCTCCTTTGCACAGGGGCAACATTTGTCTCCTGCTTTTATTAAACTACCATAAAACAATTTTTCTTGCTCATTATTGAAATATGCATCACAGAGGCTGGAGCGCACAGGACTGAGAAGTCTCATGGAGTTCTTCTTCTTGCCCCAAGAAAAAAACTGAGAAAACAAGAAACCTGAGAGGAAAGCTGCTTAACTTTCCTAGTTAGTGGGTAGCGGGAAGGAAATGGGGTACAGAGGAGGTAACAAAATAAAGCAGTCCTTTCTTATAAGATTATTTCCACCAAATGCATGCATGTATTCATTAACAGGATTTGTGTGTGTATGTGTGTGTGTGTGTATGTATGTGTGTGTATGTGTGTGTGTATGTGTGTGTATGTGTGTGTGTATGTGTGTGTGTATGTGTGTGTATGTGTATGTGTATGTGTGTGTGTGTATGTGTGTGTATGTGTGTGTGTGTGTNTGGGTCAATGTTATAGTCATGGTGTTGAATTAATGGTAAAATCCTGTGGTGTTTACTGTCTCAATTACGCTCAAGATTTATTTTATCTTTTAAGTTTGCATGCGTGTGTGTGTGTGTGTGTGTGTATGTGTGTGTGTGTGTGTATGTAGCTCCTGATTTGTTTTTCATTTGACTCTGGTGTGTTTTCCATCTCCTTGAGGTTAGCAACATAGCAAGTTTGCTACCAACACGCCGGGGACACAGCTTCACCGCTGTGCACAGGGAAGAGAATCCTGGGTTGAGAACTAAAGGGTAGAACNGGCCAGCATATGCTTTCCCGCCCCTAGAGCTTTCTTCTTAGCCTGTTGGGTGTTGCCAAGTACACATTCTGCACCAGACACTCTGACACTGTCACTGTCCATCTATAACAGATCAGCTTAGAAGCGAAACGGCTTGCCTCCCTTGCCAGTAACACAGAAAGGATTTGGATAGACTCAGGGTGAACTGGACAGGACATCTTAGGAACTAGTCATGTACAGGAAACAAAACAAAGTAAACAAACCAAAAAAAAAAAAACAGATCAGATCCCTGTCCAAGCAACTAGTTGTGACAGAAAGAACTCCAAATTCAGTTGAATGAGATGCTCTCACCTATTCAACACCCTCGGCATTTATGGCACCTTGGAGAAGGAAGAGGCAGGCGCCAGGATGTGTTGAGACACACTGGTTGCCTCCTGTGTAGGTAGCAGAAGCTTACAGAACCAGGAAGAAGGGTTCCAGAGTGTACACTACAGAGGATGTTTCTATCTGGTTACATTCTGTTGAACACTAGAATGAAGTCTACCTTGAGAGCTTCCTACAACACTGTGAAAACTTCACAGAAATAGAAGAGACACCCTACCCACCCTCAGAGCCNTTTGTACAGACCAGGGAAATGAGCTATCTACCTATGATGTTAATTTTAAACAGAAGCCAAGTTCTTTTTCCTACCACACATTCTGCATCCTCTTTAGAATAAGGGGGTCATTTATTCAGGAAATATCAATGGCTGNCTATGTGCTGAGCTTGCCTAGGACTGGAGGACTTCTTGGGAACCCTCACTTCTAAACCCAAGAAAGTTCTACTGCAGCACTTGGCCATCCTAAAACCAATGTGCTAGATCCAGNATTGTGGGGTACAATAGTGAAGTGACCACCTTCTTGCCTTCACACAGTAGTCAGTTAAAATATAGACTCAGGCAGAGAGAATGAGTAAATGTGACAGGAGTGACANACAGTGTGTAGCAGTAGTCACTGTTGTAGAATGGCATCAAATGTTTCTCTGATATCAAAAATCTAAACAAATCTAGAAACAAAAANGTAGCTTTCATAAAGAATTGAAGACATAGACTTAATGAGATTTTTTGAAAGATAAACCTTGCCGGGCAAGGTGGTGCATGCCTTTAATCCCAGCACCCAGGAGGCAGAGGCAACTAGATTGTTTTGAGTTCAAGGACAGCCTGGTTAACATGGCAAGCTCTAGGGCCAGCCAGAGAAACAGGGTGAGATCTTGACAAAAAATAAAAAGTATATAGCCAAAATTAGCCATAAAGTTACAAATATGAGAAGATACACATGTACCTTCAACTATGATTAAATGTTCANTTAACATTTGGAACAGTGGTTCTCAACCTGTGGGTGGTAACCCCTTTGGGGTCAAACAACCCTTTCATGGGGGTCACATATCAGATATTCTGCATTACNGATNTTTACATTATGATTCATAATGGTAGCAAAATTATAGTTATNAAGTAACAACAAAAATAATTNTATGGTTGGGGGTCACCACAACATAAGGAATTGTATTAAAGGGTGGCAGCATTGGGAAGGCTGAGAACCACTGGTCTAGAGTAATTTTGCAACACATTAAAGTCATCTCCAAGGTGCCCTTCATAGTATTGTACAAGTCAAATAAGACACATTTTCCAAGCAAGGAGTGTTAGATGTTTCAAAAACCTTCCCTTTCTGGTGTGTATTCTGCTTCCACTAAATAACAAATAGCATTTGTTATTTTTAATGACTATGAATGGCCAGTTCTCATCCCCCACCCACCCTCAATATACCTTTTAAGCAATTTTTATATTGCAGAAGTAATTAATGCCAACAATAAAAAAATACTGGAAGGTGTAACCAACTGAGACCAGTGTATTGGTTCCCAGAGTGGGCTCTCTCTCTCTCTTGTCTTCTCCATGTGTTTGCATGCAGTAGATTCCAGAAATTACTGATNCCAGAAAATACTGCGATGGATGCCATTGCTAACAGCAATACAGTGAGTTAAGTAATTGAGAAATTAGACACCATGTCGACTTTTCAAAGTTCTAACTAAGAGTTACAGGGTAAAAGGGAGTATAAAAAAATAATAACATGAGATGTTAGTTTTCCCCAAGCACCAGAGCCCCGTGTTGGGTCAGATAAAAATTATGGAGCTAATGTTTGTCAACCGATGTGCAAGGCGGAAATCCTGTAGAGTCCTGACTGTGGAAAGCTGTGGTTTCTTCCATTGACCCACTCTTACTTCTAATGCTCATCAGCCTTGATTGTTTCCCAGACCTACTACTGTACACACACACACACACACACACTGATACATACATACATACATATACATATACACACATAAAAACACATACAAATACATATACACACATACATAGATACATATATATACACATATATACACAGTCTTATGCATACATATACACATGTACATACACACAGATACAGTCACACAGATAAATGCACACATATACACACAAAGTACCTGTGTGTGTCAAACAAAAATATTTGACTACTTTGTCCACACTTGAGGTTAGTACCTATATTGACTTTATTCACAAAAGATACCTTACAGATATGTTGNCCCCTGGGTGTCAATACGGTGTTNTAACTTTTCCTANACAAAAATTTCTGAGCAAAGCTTCATCTCATCCCTTCTGTGTTTTATCAAGAGCNTGGGAAGNCCAGGCTCCAGCTACATCCTGCCGAGATGCTTCACCTTTGGCCTAGGTTTGCAACAGTCTTTCACATTAGTCACTGTGGGTTCTGGACTGGGGAACGACTTCCTCCAGAACTGCCCTGTGCTTTCCAATCAGAAGCAAAATAGTACTACTTCATCCTGGCTGCTTCGTGTTAAGGATGGCTAACAGGCCATGAGAAATGCAAACTTAGAACGAAGCAAAGCCTATGGACCCGCAAACACAGGTTATGTCGATGGGTGTTCTAGAGGGCAGGGCGCTGAGCTGAGCCGGAGCTGGGAGGAGGTGCGTGATTAGTCTCCGGAAACCTTCCTGATTGGCAGCCAACTCACACTGACAATCAGAACTGGTTGGCTCTTCAGAACCACGCAGCATGCAGCCTCCCTCCCTTAAATCAAGGCGTCTTCCCTCATTTGTCAGACGGTGCTTTGTGGTGCATCGATGCCAGTTTGTTCAGACTGACTGGCTCGCTCCACAGCGTCCCTTCTGCCATCTGGATTATTTAAAGGAGACTTATGGTTCGGTGTCTCCTGTTGCGGAACACGATCTGTGACCCCCTAGGCTGAGAAGCCAGCAGGGAAAAGTATTAATATTATGGCACAAGGGAAAATGAAGCTCAGACAACATACAAAAAGGGGGAGGTGCTACGAACAGCAGGGAAGTGTGGTTGCCTTCTCCCATGAAGCCTGGATTCACACTCAGGATAGGGTGGTGGTAATGGGAGGGTGCCCAGGTATACTCATGTGTGTGTGTGTGTGTGTGTGTGTGTGTGTGTGTGTGCGCGCGCGCACGCGCGCTTGCTTTCAGTTTTGATAGGAATTTTATTTTAACTTAGTTTAGAGAAGAGAAGAGAAGCAAATGTCAACCATCAAGGGCCTACTACTACTACTACTACTAATAATAATAATAATAATAATAAATAGCCACCCTAACTAGAGCACAGTGTCATGGCTGAATAGTAAAGCAGGGCAGATAATTGTGTAACTATTAAGACCATTTGAATTTATGCATACCAAATTAAGGGTAATCAAAACTCTCGCTCCAGGCTATGAACTGATCAAGCTTGGGTCAGGAGGGATTCAGCATTCTTCCAACATGTGCTCTTTAGGACAAGTGGTACTGGCCACAATGAGAATGCTTTTGTTTTTGTTTAATTTTTTTATTATATTTACTTATTCTATATCCTCCCCTCTGTGTGTGTGTGTGTGTGTGTGTGTGCGCCACAGGGTACATGTGTAAGTCAGAGGATAACTTGCTTGTGGGAATCAGTTCTCTCCAAATCGCGGGGATCGAATTCAGATCATTAGCCTTGGCAGCACATACCTTTACCCCCTGAGCCATCTCGCCAGCCTGACAGTAAGAGCTTTTAAAATTACAGTTTAGGTCAGAGACGCGAGAAAGTGGGGCCATACTAGAAGACGGAGTGTCATGCTTGCAGTGTGATCAGTGGCCTTCTCCTGTTTCCACTCGTGTGTGTACGTTTGAGGCAGAGGCCCTTAGCAGAGCTCTGAAGTAAGCCTTCATTACTGACTCATCCCTACCCTGCTCCACCTCCACCCACACCCTGCCCACGTCCCTCGGTGTNGTAATGTGTGAAATGGACACCACTATTCACTGTTCCTCCCAGAAACAAGCCAGCCCCACGAAGCAGGGCCTCCTGGTGGTGTACACAGCAGAGGGTTAAAAACTTCAAGTGTTGTTCTGTCTTTTACAAAAGCATGATCTCCCGTTAGGATTTCTCTTAGAAAGGGGTATGAGTAATTTTCTTAGTAGTACTTAGGAATTCATGGAGACGGGCCAGCACAAGGCTGTGCTGTGGAAGGTGGGGTACCATTAGAATCTAATGTGCCCTTCAAAGGATGCTGTGAGGCTCTATTGCTTCAGGAAGAGATCCTATAGCACAGAAACCATGCTCCATCTCTATAGCAAAGACAACTTTTAAACCACATATTTATTTAGACATTGCTTCCTTTATTCAATAAAAAAGTGTGTGTGTGTGTGTGTGTGTGTATGTGAGAGAGAGACTTGCACAAGTGTGTGTGTGGGGAGGAGGTGCTTGCACCCATTCACGAGCAGGGAGATGAGAGGAAAACATTAGGTGTCTCTTCTATCACTCTGCACCTTATTCACTTGACACGTGATCTCATGGGACCTGGAGGTTGTCATCCCTATGCTATCACCTAGGAGGTCCCAACAATCCTTCTGTTCCTGCCCTTCACAGCACTGGAGTTATAGGCTGTGCTTGACCATAACCAATTTTTTATGTGAGTGCTGGGGATTTGAANTNAGATCTTCATGGTTGTACAGAAAGCATTCTTACCCACTGAGCCACCACACCCTATTCAATGAAAATGTAATTGCTGTATGCCTTAAAAGGAGTCTCAGAACTACCTGGTAAAATTGCTGCCCCACCCCACCCCAACAATCCTCGGAACAGAAAGACCTGGAAATTGAGACCCAGTCTAGATACACAGCACAGTAGTTGAGAAGCACGAGAATGTCCCAAAACAAGAGTCAACGGAAGCCTGTGGCAGAAATTCCAAGGGTAATTGTGAAGTCCGGTTTGTGACCCCAAACAGAAACACCGATGGCTTCAAGTCATCCCCAGACTTCCACTTAGTGCCTGCAGACCTTGACACACACTCAAAAGGAAAACAAATTCNGTCTCNTTGAAAGCAGCATGTATTTGGTGGATAGGAGGGGAGAAACCATGCTTCTCCTGTGTATGGTTGGTTCCTTTGAATCATCGGTGGTACAGAGTATAGCTTGAAGCTGTAGTAACTCCCACAAAACCATCCTCCATAAGTGCCCCAGTTAGACAGGACACCTCCACACACCTCCTCATGAAGCCACTGACTGCCAAAATGAAATGTAACCTGAACTCAGTGCAAAATGCCCGTACCTTCTTTACTCTTTCAATGTTGGTGCTTGTTCATTTATCTTGGTGTGTTTTGTGCCTAGCTCAGTATAACTAACAAAAGCTGTCAGTTCCCAGGGGTCAGAGACATAACCATTTAATGTGCCTCTAAACAGCATAGCAGTCCACTGGCTACAAAGAGAAGGTTTGTAAAAAAAACACCTGATGGGGATAAAATATTTTCTTTTTAATTTTCTATAATCATCAGTGGAGAGAAGTAAGGGGAAAAGAGGCTCATATTCCTACCCCTCATGTCTTTTTTTTTAAAAAATGACCGTTCATGATTGCCTCAACCTGAGGATGCAAGGCATTTTCCCCTAAGATGGAGGTCATGGTTATCCCTTAAAAGCCTCACTCCAACCTCACTCCAAGCTGACATGTGTGGGACAGACCAGTACACCCTCTACTTCAGTACCCACCCTCACTGGAACTACTGGGGTCACTGAGCACCTCAGCACTGCTTGCCCAAGTGCTACATGGCCACTCCGATATAACTATTGAGTGAAACTGATATTCCATCGGGCCATGCTGTCACCCCTCCCACTGTTACCCACTGTATCATACTCCAGTATGGCAGNGTGTGACAGCAGAAACAAAGGCTGCCCAGTTTAGTTCTTTCCATCTGCTTCCACAGGCAAGAAACTGGTATCTCTTTCATGGCTCCGGGATCATTTCACTAGTGGAAAAGTGACAAGAGTTTCACCTCCAGTGTCTGTGCAATGATAACAAGCACTCACAGAATAATCTAGGTATTTGGTCAAGTACCAGCTGTTGGCTCGNGCTTCATTTCACCAGTAAATGGGGAAGTGTGTCTTCTTCTTCCTCATGGAACAAAACCACAGACACATGGAAATCCCATTTCTGTCAAAACATAGCCAATGTCTAACTGTAGTTGACTTTCGTCTCTCATTTTTGTCTTTTTCAGAAGTAGGGATTGAACCCAAGGTATCAAACATGGTAAGTGCACCCTCCACCGATCATCAGTGTATCGGTAGATCTATGACTCACCTGACTACAGCTCAGAGTCCACAGTGCAGTGAATGCTCACGATTCCTATAATCTAAAGCTTTATCCACTTAAAATCTGATGAGAAGTAGAAGTTTACTCTTAACTGCTTCATAATTACTTTCCGAGCAAGTCTTGTCTCCCTGAGAGAACGTATCTGGTAGGGCACTTAGCACACAGCATAAGAATGCCTACAAATGTTCTGGGTCATCAAAACCACCTGAGAATTTTAAGTCTCACCTTATATCCAGTAGTCAAGTCTCCGTGGAAGGACCTGGAGATATTTACTTTTAGCTACTCTCAGATAATTCTGATAAACAAAATCCCATGAAGAAGGCAAAATAATTGTGAGCTTCATTTCTGAGATATATAAAAATAGGTCACAGAAGGATTAGGTCCATGGCTGTCTTTATCTTGTGTCCCTATGTCTTACTTGTATCCTTGTCCTTCCAAAACCAATGCGGCATGTGGTAGATAGAGTACCTAGTGCTTATTCATGGAGGTGACATGGATGGGGACTGGAAGGCCAATTCTTGAGACATTGTCCTCAAGATTTCTAAAGGATACCATGCACATTGTGTGTGTAAGTGTGTATGTGTGTGTGTGTGTGAGTGCACCCAAGGGTGCTTGTGCCACCATGTGCAAGAGGAAGTCAGAAGACAATTTATGGGAATAACTTCTCTCCTTAGACTGTATGGGTTCCAGGGATCGAACTCCAGTTCTTGGGCTTGGCACCAAGCACCTTTACCCACTGAGCCATCTTGCCAGCTCACGGTGCCCTTTTCCTATTCCTGCCATCAGTTTTTGGTCCACATTCTGATATAAGCACCATCCATTCTGAGAGGGCCCCCCTCTGCTAAGGAATTCATCCGCAGAAATGCTGCACATGAGGTTGTAATATACAGAATATCTGTACAATACAGCTCCTTAAGCAATTATCCTCTACCACTGGGTCATATTAGGCAACTTAATATTCCCCATAACGAAAGTGGAGTTATGGGATTTTTTTAGTGCATACGTTGTTAAGTTTTACTTTAATCATTTGTGGTGTTCTTTTATATTATTTTACTATTGCATGTCAGAGTAATCAGTGACAATTAAATTTTTTAAAACTTGCATTGAAAATTAACTCTCATCAGAAATAGGATTAAGACCAAGGCTTTCATGGTTCTAAAGCTGACTGAGTGGAGAGAAAGATGTTCCACAGGGGGGACATCTCCCTTGACTTAATACACACCAGTGGGCTTCAGTGATTCCTGAGAACTTTCCATCAGTGTTTTTTTTCTAAAAGAGTCTTTGGTGGTCTGTGTGCTCAGCTTTGTTCCTAGTCCATCCTAGCAGAAATGGCTGTACCCCAACAAGGAGGAGGCTGGGTACCGTGTGCTCTTGGTTGAGATCCGGGGAGAGGCTGAGTGAACAACAGAAGCCTTAAGCGGGTTCTGCACCACTACATATGCTTGGTAGGAGGAAGAGCAGAGCGAAGGGCCCCCAGTCCAGGTTTGGCAAGGTGGCAAGTGGGGCCCTGTGTCTGCCTCCGGGACACCTACCAAGGACACAGCGCCTATTCAGAATCTTGAGTTCTCAGAGGCTTTTCAATCAATAACATATGGCCACGGGAGTGCGAGCGTTGTACAAACAGACTGAAATAAACACACTCAGCAAATCAAATACCTGTATGTAAGACAACAAAGCTTTGAGTTGGAGCTGTAGAAAATGAAAACCCAAGTCTACTTGAAACCGAGAGACACGAGCCCNCCGTTATGCAATCTGAGTTTGGGAAGATGAATGGGCTGGCAGATGCGCTCTTCAGATCATTAAGGCCACATATCAGTAATTTCTAAGGATTGGCCACAAAACTCACCAGAAACAACTTGAGANGGCTGGGGGCAGGCACCCCCCCTTTTTTTTTCCTGAAAGGGCTCATGTTGATGAGGCTAGACCGTATCAGCACTTTAAATAACCGGTGGCTCAATCACACCAGCTTGCTAGGTTTCCTCTCAGAAGTGTTTTGGTTTTTTTTTTTTTCTCCCTCTCAGATTCATGATCGCAGATTAGGTAGGTGGTGGGGGCGGCTCTAAATATACCTTCCTGTTACAGGAGATCTGGATCAGGGAAGGTGCTTATTAATATCATGGAGTGTATGATTTTTAATGATCTCTGAAAACAGCCTTTCTGGGTGTGAATAATGGCACTGTCTCATCGCATGCGTGGTCTGTGCTTTTGTCTCAGACAGGTTCATTTTTCACTGGAGGGGAAAGGTTCATGCCGCACGAGGGGGGTAACCAGTTGATGTTACAAGGCTGACTATTAGGCCCCTTGCTGTTCCACATGTCACAGGGAAGGACTCCAGCCGGCAACCTTAATGCCTACTTCAGCATCTTGAAGAAATTAATGAACACAGCTTCTATGGCAAAACATTTCAATCAACCCTTACCAGCTGTGCCTACATTTAAGAAAAAGAAGGGGGTGGTGAAAATGCCCAGGTTTATCAAAAAAAAGTTTCTTCGAAAGATCAACCATAGTGTTGGCTGTNTGTGGGGGGCCGTGGGAGGTGGGGAATGGAAAAGCAGAGGGAAGAAAGAGAAGGGTGCTGGTAGCCAGAGCCAAAAGATGAGCTCTGGCCCCTGTGTTTGTTGGACAAATTAAGCACGTTCTGGTTTTTCACCTGCTGAAGTAGCAATAGTGCATATGGCCTAGAAGTTAAAAATAAGGAAATATGCATACATTACCATACTTAATGGACGACCCTCTCCATTTAATATGCAAATTTCCTGAAATATTACTGAATGCCGTCTGTTCTAAATGAATAAATTTGAATTGCAATTAGAATAATCCTTTATAATTAATGAAAACTGTCAATTTTAGTTCATAAGTAATTTGATTAACAGGATGATGGGACACTTATCAAGTTCACTGGACTGCTAGGCTATGGGAAAACTGAGTAAAAACGGGGCGGGCCAGGCANTCAGGCTGCACCCGAATATTATCCTAAATTATTGATAACACAAGCTAATGAACTTCAGAGAGTGAACTCTGGAGGTCTCATTTGAAGGGACAGCCTGGGAGGGCGATGGGCAGCCTCACGTTGAGGATCTCTCAGAACGCAGCCTAACTGGTATTTTTGGCTCACAGGCAAATAAATGTTTGGAAATGCCAGGGTGAAGGAAAACACTGGCCCCAAACACAAATGTACCATTTCCAGCTGTTGCTGGAACAAAAGGAAACAATAGTCAGAGGATAAATGTAAGGAGAGACAATGTGAAAACATGTGGAAGAAGTTTCTGGTAACATCTCACAGGAGGAGGACATGGCCACAGCCGTGGGGCCTATTCCTCTTCTCGTCTTTGTTTCTTCGTTTGGATAGAGCGGGAATAAAAACTTTTAACTGGCATTAATTGGACACTTACATGAAACAATGTGGATTGGGGAAGGATTCCTTTGAGACACACACAGGATGCTTAGTTAGGGCACAAACAGTAAGGCGATCTTGGGGCCCTTAAAGAAACAAGTACCCGCATGTTAGAGTCTCATTCAGGAGGGCAAGGGAGTTGAGCAAAGGGTTAATGCTACAAAAGAATTCTACCACTCTTTTTTGTTGTTGTTATTAACATGAGGACAGTTAACTAGAGAAGGTAAGTTTTAAAATGTTTATAAAAGAATCTTGGGTTTTTGTTTTCAAGGTATTGACCACAAATCTCACTGCGGTCATATCAGGTGTAGTAGGATGGAGTCATTCAAGGCATTCACGTTTCCCCGGTGAGTGAGAAAGACTAGTGAGATACTTCATGTGGAACCCTCAACGAGCCGGGGGCTGGCTGCACCAATTCAGTCTCGAAAGGACCTTCTTTTTACAGATCTGACATCTGACAAGAGCGGATGACAACCTTGTTGAAAAGGAGGCTCCAAACTCACCAGAGTGTTGTCAAGTCCTGCTCTCCCCTTCTCTGACACACACTCAGGGGTGCTTTAATGCCAAAAATGGACATGTTGTGTCCAAAGAGTTCTCCCTCCTAAAGCCTTGGAATTCATCTGTCCAAAATTGACCCAACACAGTTACCTCAAGACTGGATAATCATTTTTCCTGAATACTACAGGTCCTAGTTATGTGACCTCACAGAGATACACAATGACACCCACAGGAAAATGTCAGGTTTAGCAATCTCAATTCTATCTGTACTGGCAACCAATACATCTTCATTTATTGAATTCAATAGAACAAACAAACAAAAAACAAACAGAAAAATCCCATACATGATAAAGATAATTTTAAAAGAACGTACAATTTACTAAAAAACATTCATTAAATAACATTATGCAGTTGTTTAAGCCACTTAACTACTAAGGGAATCTTAGAAGTGTATATTATATTATCTGATAGAAAAATTAACCAAAGCCCAATAAGAGTGTGTCCAGGGTCCAAGGACTCATCGGGGAGGCAGAGTTGGGATTTGAACCCATGTCTTTCTATCTCTGGATCCTCAGCCATAAACTGAATATGCACTCTGGGCTGATTTCCATTTTTTAAGTCTCTCCACAGAGCTAGCCGTGTTTAATCATGCTATAGTTTCCCTACTTTTCAATTACATTTTTATTTGCCTGCTCTGGACCACCATGATTGTGAGGTTGTCCTGCATTTCCCAAGCCAGCTCAGCACGTACACATTCAGAGCCACTGCCCCCACCCCCATGCATGAAGCAAGCAGGTCATAAACACTGCCATTCATTCTGCCATGTGTGCTGCAAGCCATCCTTTAGCATCCTCTGCCTCCCACCATGTGTCCCTTTGGAACTCAGTTTTCAAAACATGACAAGCACAGGGTTAGGCTCTCCCCTTCGTCTCTACATGAGCATCTTGCATTGCCACTGTCCTAGCTGGCCAACTTCAGCCCTGGGAGATGTGTAATAAAAGCTGTTAGCTCTTTGACACTCAATAAAAGAAACAAACAAGAGACCAATGATGTTCTTGGTTATTAAGCTGCCTATTAGACCCAAATAAAATTAAGCAGCTGGTGGCCCTATGTCTCCACAAAATTAATATTAAGAACTCTCTTTGAGTCATTTAGATCCTTTGTATATACACTCCAAGCCCCAAGCTCTCCCATTCTTCCCAGCAATGCAAGCTTTATTTTCTTTCTCTACTCCTTCCATATGTGCATAACACCAAGAGGATTTTTTTTTCCTTCTTCCCTAGAATCTATCTCATCTCTGGTGATACCAAGAAAAATCTACCTGGACAGCAACTGAACACTGAACACTGGAGCAGGGAGAGCTTGCACAGACCATGGAGCTCCCTTTCCCAAGGGTTCTAGACACACCACTGGCTGTAGATTTTAGATTCACTCTGGGGATATATATATATATATAATTTTCCTTTGTGTTAGTTCAAAAGCAAACTTAGGATTTCAAAGATGACATCGCAGGTCTCAAAGTCTAAGTACATATTTAGGAAAATAATGGCAAATAGATTTCTTGTATTATAGGGACAATAAATCATATGCTAGAGAAGAGATAGTTTGCAATCAGTAGAAGTCATAGGGATAGTCTGTGAGTGATAGACCTTTCAGGAAAACTTGAATATAGCCTTTATGGGATACCTAAACCTTGGAGGTGTGAGTTAATGAGGATTCCCAAGGTTATATGGTAAGGCTGTAGTTGGTGTCCTATCATCTGGTGGGATGCTCTTTGTCCCCACACAGGACCCAGAACTTCAGCTTGACCCACTGGTCCACTTTGCAAAGAAAGGGAGGCATGACCCCTAAATACATTTTAAACCACACAGGACAGGAAAGACCACAGAGCATACACAGAGAGAAGGGGACATGGGTGCATGTGGCCTAGGTTCCCTTTTCTCCAGGCAGACCAGCTCCACATGAGGTAGGTGGGGCCTCTCCATTTGAGTTCATCTGAAGGTTTTGGAGGAGACTTTTTGGAAGGCTTCCAGTGCAATGATAAAAAGTCTTCAAACCATTAGAAGTTCCTAGTGTTGATCGTCCACGGACGTTCAATCTTTCCTACATAAAAGCAAGTGTGTGCTCCCCCAGACCAGGCCAGCTTCTCCCCAAACATGGCTTGAGGTCATGTATGACAGAGTACCCTGGGGTTGGGAGTGTTTAAAGTGGATTCTCTTGGCCCCAACACATACTACTTTTTTGGAATTCAAGTTCAAGGTGGCCTTCTCCATAAAAAGCTGCCTCTGATACGCTTGCTCTGGTCTCATAGCAAGCACATTTCTAATCCGTGGAGCCAACTCAGCCAACACGCCTTGGCCTAGAATTCTTTGCAAGTGGCTATTAACATTCTCATCTGGTAAAAGAACAGAATTTTCTTTCCTGGGTAAATTCTGCTCTGGATTCAGACTCCATATGTTTACCACTTGTTGGGCCTGCAAGGATGAACAGACACCCTCCGAGACTGACATGGGTGGTCACCTCCCAAAGAGCAAGAACTAAGCCCGCTTTCATTAGCTGCTGGCATTTATGAAGATCTCATAATGAAATTAGGGGAAAAAATTTAAACAGCGTTTTGGAATAATAGCAACCTCGTGGAGGAGGGGAGGGGCACTCGAGTGACTTGGGTGACATGTGGTCTAAGTAGCCAGAGTTGGAACCCTGCAGTGGGTTATCTCCAAGGCAAGATCACTCAGCTATGAGAGGCTGATGTGAGCAGCAATAGTTTCAGCTTTAACATGGGACATGGCCAAATAACAAGCTGGAAAATAGCAGAATAGTACGAAGACCTCGAAGGGGCACACATCTTCCCACAGCCTTGAAGTCATCCATACTTAGGAGTGTTGTATTCCAAACATTTTTTTTTTCTTTTTCAGGATAAAACAACAGTTAACTAGCTTGGGAAGCCTTGAAATGGGAACAAGCCTTCCTTTCCCCACAGGCTCCCGCTCAGCATTTATAGGAGTAAAGATTAGGAGTTTTCTGGTAACAAAGACAACTGGGCTTCACTCATTCACCAAACCCCTAATCAGCGCTGGTGCCCGTGTGCACGCACCCTCTCCTTCAATCTCAGCAAAGCCACAGTAAGCAGTGCGAGTCTGTTTCCACGTGGGGAATGTGGAGTTGATGGAGAGTAAGCAATTCCCAACTGAANAATGATATCAAGACAGGATTCTGGGTGTGGGAATGTAGCTCAGTTGGTGAGTGTTTGCCTCGTGTTCACAAAGCTCTGGGTTCGATCCCAAACACTCCATGAACCTGGCATGGAAAAAAATAAAAGCCTGTAATCACAACACTGGAGGTAGAGACAGGAAGATGAGAGCAAAATTATTCCAGGATACACGGAGAGTCTGAGGCCACGTAGAAACAGAACAGAAGCTTTAAAAAATCAAGCCCTCCAAAACATTCTCTAAATTTCCCATACCGAAAATAATATTTCTTGTGATGTATAATATGTAATGTATTATGTACATAATACATTATATATGTGTATGTGTGTATATACAGTGTCATTTGACCTTGTTAGTACTATTCTTCAGTCATAGATGAAAACATAGATGAACTGACAAGTTCAAGTTTATACAGCAACTAAGTAACTGAAGCGGCAGGTAACTCCATCTGCCCGATGCCCTATGCATCTCACCACGCTCTTCCTTTTGCAGCTAGGCATAGAAACTTCTCTTGAGAAGAGCCATTCCTTTTAACTAGAGATGACTGTAAACCACAATAATTCTAACTTTGGGCTCTAAAGAGGCTAAGGGCATGTCACTCACCATCCTTCAACATNGCCATTCTATATCACATAGTCACAAGCTGGGCCTTGACAATTGGTGTCCACTAAGAACATGGCAACACGAAAGCCAAGAACAGCATGCCACGCCTTTTCTAACACCTGGGACTGCAGTGGGTCAGGTACACTTCATGGGCACACTTGCCCCTTTGCCTCTTAATGCAGACCCTGCCACTAATACAACTCTCTGAAACCCAAGTGGAGGAAGCCAAGACTGAACTAGAGAGAGTGCCACAGATACCAAGGTCCTTCTGTGTTAATTTGCCTAAAAACCTGTGTGTTGTTAAAACAAATGTAGAAATTAGCCATATGGGAACATATCTTCATCTGTCACCCCATTTGGGGAGAAACAAAACTCACAGGATCTTTGCCGTATGTATGCTTAGAGAGGAAGGACAAGGGGCACTTGGAAACAAACTAACACTAACCACATGTTTATGCTTTGACCTCCCAATATGGCTAATAATGACAATTCTGTAAATAGATTCGAAAAACAGGGTGGATGACTGCAAAGGGGAGCACCATGGTAAGGATGACAGGCTCCATCTCACCGGTGGTAGCCCTTAATTCTTTCTTACCAGGACAGCAAGCACAAATTCTATACAGTTAGCCGAAATAAACGAAATCAAACACCTTACTCTGAATTAAAATCTTGGGCCCAATGCATGTCCCACAGTGCCTTAATAGCTTCCCAAACTCTCATTTGGCCCCAGTTACACAACCAGCTGACACTGAAAATAATTAATGCCCTTTAGGACTCGCATCTGCTCCCGTGGTTCCAAGTCAGGGTTTTTAATTGGGCTATTTTGGCATTTGGAGACAATGGCAAGGTGAGAGAACCTTCCTTTAATATTTTTGAGGTCAGCAGATAGTCCTGCCAAAGGTCACCCTTCAGGTTCACAAATGAGTCATTTGTATCACCTAATGCAATCTGTGACTTGCAAATTGCACCGGGATGTGTTAGAGCACATTAATTAGTCCATGGGATGAATACAGAATCCATCATTACTAGCCAGGGCTTGTAGAGTTGTGCCAATACTTGTTTTGGTGGTTTGTGGTTGTTTTTTTAACTTTCCATTGTCCTTACAGCCCTGTTTTTAGATCTCCAATACCCAGAACCCCAGTTACTGGAGTCATGGAGGTAACATTGCAAGACAAGCCGTAAGCCCTCACGGTCTGGTTGTTTGGGCTGTGTTTAATTATACAACTCACCATCCTAAGGTGGTTCCTTCTCCATTTATGATCCATACCATTTCAAGGGAGAGAGGAGGGGGAGAGCCTGCTTCCAACAGCAATGCTCCTCTAGGAGCTGTGCTGGGCCCTCTCAGCTGCTTGGCAGCTCCTGCCTATAATGAAGGCATTATTAATTTCGGTTTCAGGGGATGGAAAACCAGGATGTGGACACTGTATGGCTATACCATCTGTGCCGATGACATATATTGATTCATAGCTTCTCCCCATCTGTCCTTGACATTCTGTAGCAACCTAGGTCATAATCTGCTCTTTCCTGGAATCCCCTCCCAAAGCAACTTTCTACCTAGTGTCTTCTCGGTGATTCACTTTGGTAGTTATCGTGCACTTATAAGAAAAACTGATGGCAACTTGCCTGCGTCTATCATCCCCCAGAGAAGTCCCTTTGACCCAACAGAACAATAGCAACCACATCAAAGGGGAATAGGCAAACAATCGCTCTTGCAATCTGCTCTGAGACAGCGTGGGATGGGGGTGGACATTTCAAGGGAAACTTCCAGTTCTCCAGAACCTTGTACATTACAAAGAGGACAGAGGTATCACTCTAGCCTAGAAATCATTACAGTCATTTTCCACAGAAAGATAACAATAGCCAATTAAATTAGAGAGAGCAGATCTAGAGGCTCAGCAAGGGAGATGTAAAGTTACAAAGCTCAGAACCAGCAGGTGGGCATGTCATGCTGGACATTAAGGACAAGCAAGTGTTGTGTTAATAGTATATCTGTGTGCACTTTCTGTTGAATATACTTTTTTTCCAGAGAAGAAAACAATCTGGCCCCATGATTGTCACTTCAGAAGTGACAATACCCAAGCTAGAATTCACGGGGATTTAATTTCAAGGACTATTATTTATTCTCTTTTCTTTTTTTTTTTCCTACCTCATCTCTGTCCAGGTGAAATTGGACACACAAATGACTGAATTCACAATGGACTTTTTGAGAATTCAAGTGGCCACTTGTATCTGCAAAGAAGTAAGTGGCTAATTGCAGCCCAAGTGAAAGGCTGAGCCTGCAATTAGCCAATTAGATGGTGTTAGGGAGGGCCACATGGGAAAGCTTCTGGTTGGTGCGAGGGGGGGAAGGGGGGGCTCTTTATTAAGCCACAGCTAGACTGCTCAGAACTAGGGGGTACCTTTTTGCCCCTTAACTCCTAAACACTAAAATNCCCTAGGAATCAATAACAAATGTTGTCCCTTCCTCCCTATAGGGGACGGTTTTTAAGATTTTTAAACTGTTGCCTAGAAATATTTATACTCAAGACAAAACGAATGTCCAACCTTATCTTAGCCATAAAATCTTTGCTTCCTCCTTTCTCCCTTTCTCATTAAATTACCAATTAAAACTTCTCTGGCATTCTCTAGTTAATGTTGAAAATAAATCCATCTCTCAGGGTTTCCTGAGCTTCCTGCCGCTTCCAACTATTTTTTTTTTTTTTTTTTTTTTTTAGGAAATGTCCCTGGCTTCAGAGGGATCACTCAGCTAGATTTCAAAACAGAGACCTTGGTTTTGATTAAGCTATTCAGCTCTCCAGAGGTTTTGCAGTCCTGGGGGAGAATAAAAGAGGGTGTGGGTCCAAGCATGGGCTGGGAAGAGAGCCACATCATAACCAAAGCAAAATGACAGTACTAGCTATCATATGTAAGTCAAGCCTAGGCTGAAAAAAAAATGCAGTCACCAAGCAATGGCCAGCCATACATTTACTCCATGTATCAAACCCAGGGATGGGTTCTAGTTCACTTTAAGGTTCCTGCCATAGCCCAAACTCAATGATTTGGAATAAATAACAATCACAGTTGATGGGCTGAATGTGGACCCATCAATATGGAGTTTCAAAAGCAATTCTCTGGGAGTGCAAAAGTCTAACATGGACACTGTCTCCTCTCAGCTGACACTCCTCTAAGGTCACCTCCTGAAACTTGTTTGCACTCTGTTNTGCAGTTTTAATCACTTGCTGTTGTGAGCCCTAGGGGCCTTCCCCACAGCACAGATGTGGCGTTGACAAAGCACAGCCCTTGTGAGTATTACAAGACCCAATCTTCTGTTCCCAGGGATCTGTTTATCCCCTAACTTTCCCTTACTTGGTTCCCTACGGGGCTCAGGCAGCCCAGCCCATCAGTGCTGCCTTGTGAGACGTGATGACTAGGAAACTGTTCTTCCCACTTGCCTCGTCCTACTTTCTCATTGTGAACACTCGCTATCCTTCCCACACAAAGGTATTGCAGAGGGCAAAGCCACCTCAGTGTGGTTCATCAGGTGTCTCCAAAGCCACTTAACACCCTGGCAGAGCACACAGCCCTGGACACCACTGGTGAGAAACTCTCTATCATTGGTTTGACAAGGACATGGGGTGGGGGAGCAAACTGAATGGAAGCCCACCCTTCCTCCTCAGTTCAGCCTCTCCTCCCAAATGGTTTCCACCGCCTGTAGAAGGAAATCTAGCTCCTTACCATGGCCTAACTCCTGCCCACTGCTCTAAGACCATCTCATATCAGTCTTGCCCACCTTTCACTCTGTTACTGAAATGAATTAAACCAAGTCCCATCTTGGGGTGTTGGTACATGCTGTTCCCACTGCCTGAAATGTCCCCCTGTCACATCTCAGCTCCCTGCATTCACCATCCAGCTTTAAAGCCATTTTTCTGGAAAGGGCATTAGGATTACTCAAGGTAACTCCTGCCCTTGACCATGAGTCAACTTTCTACTACAGAAATCTGCTTTATTTTACCCAGTAATACATGTCACTTGTGTGTGTTTGTGTGTGTGTGTGTGTGTGTGTGTGTGTGTGTGAGAGAGAGAGAGAGAGAGAGAGAGAGAGAGAGAGAGAGAGAGAGAGAACCCATGCATGCATATGGGTGCCAGAGGAGGATGTCAGATGCCAGGTATCCCTGTCTGTCACTTTTTCCCATATTCCTTTGAGACAGGGTTCCTCACTGAAACTCAAGCCAAGCTGGTAGCCAGCAAAGCTTCAGGAATCCTCCTGTCTCCGTCTCCCACTCGGCTAGAGCTGCAGGTGTGTATGGCCACACCGGGCTGGAGCTGCAGGTGTGTATGGCCACCCCTGGCTTTTTAACATGGGTACTGCAGGTTTTAGGCCTTCACGTTTGCACAGCAAGCTCTCTTATCTGCTGAGCCATCTCCCCAAGACCCACATGTCACTTTTATCTTGCATGTTGTCCATTTCCTCCTTGGGATGCAAGAGCAACAAGACAAGTCCCCTGCCTGCCTTGTTCACATCTCCATTGCCAGAAACAAAGTAAGCATAAGACAAATAAGAAATAAATACTTGTTGAAGGAAAGGATGTTAAATAATAGATAGCAAAAAGAAAAAAAATAAATTGTTTTATTCATTCATTCGCTCATTGCCATGCATGGGCTCCAACTCAAGCTCTTGCACATCCTAGACAAGCTCTCTACCACTGACTACAACCGCAATCCCTAAAGCTGATTTTTTTTTAGTTCTTTTTTGGGGTTCTTGAGCACTTGGTTTTCACAAAGTCCTTAGATTCCCCTCAAATTGCATATAAAAGTTTTCCTGTGTATATTTTTCAGGTGAGAGGAGTTTTAGCTTTCTTAGGAGTTCTAAAGCCTCCCTGACTCCTGACAGATAAAAAGAGCCTGTGGGAAAGCCTCGTTACATTAGTTCTCCTGATTTGTAGATAACTCCAGCTCTGGCTACATTTCCCTCTGTGGCCCTGGACTAATCCTAACAAGTTAATGTACAAAGCCATGAGAAGTAGCTCTATGGCAAGAGTCTTCCCTTTTCTCCTCCGTCCACCGAGATGTGAAGCCAGAGGTAAAGATGGAGCCACAGCAGCCATCTGCGACAGTAAAGTGGCCTTGGAAATAGAAGCCATGCCTAGCAGAGTGACGAAACAGAAGCCAGTGGCCCCTCACCGTGAAGAACCACCTAATCGGGACTAGCTGAAGAAGATAATGAATGTCTACTTCCTTCTCGCTTCTGCTACGTGGTCAAGCTGTGGCGGGTGGGAGGGAAGGGATTAGCTGCAAGCTGACCTGGTGCCCACTGCATGCAAGGCGAAAGGTCATAAGAGACGTAATGTATTCATACATCAGAACAGACTGCTCAAGGTGCTAATTTTTGCTGCCTGTGTGTACAGGGTCTGCTGGAATAGATGCACAGAGAAATGAGAAAAGTATGTAAATAATGCCAAAAGCATTCAGTCAGCAAACGTCAAGCTTGGAAGCTTCCAAGAAGGCAAAATCACAAAAGCTAGTAAGCCTCTTTGATGCGTGTTATTTAAACTTCCTCCATTCAAGTNTGTCTCTAATGTATGGATTAGATTCCCTCTCAAAAACAAACAAACAACAACAACAAAACAAAAAACCTTTCCCAGTATTACTTTTTCTTCAAAATCTTGATGCTACGGCTGGATAGCTGGCACAGCAGTTAAGAATGCTTGCTGCTCCTCAAGAGGACCCCAGTTCTGTTCCCAGCACCTATTCCAGGGGGCTCACTGCAGCC
This sequence comes from Neotoma lepida, assembly GCA_001675575.1. Classification (NCBI taxonomy): domain Eukaryota; kingdom Metazoa; phylum Chordata; class Mammalia; order Rodentia; family Cricetidae; genus Neotoma; species Neotoma lepida. The sequence goes on along the minus strand of LZPO01055105.1, from coordinate 461,373 downwards.
TGTAACCNTAACTCGGAGAGATCTGATGCCCTTCTCTGGCCTCCATGGGCACCTGCATATGCATGGCATATACATACAGAAAGACATAAACACAGATACATTAAATATAAAAAATAAATCTCCAAAAAAATCTAGTAATGCAAGCCCGTTTGTGTTTCAACAATATGCCAAGTTCCTGGCTCAATTTTATTCATTTACTTGTAAGCAAATAATGATGCTATTTGTCGTATTAGTGTATTGGATGTGGTGTTGAAATTTAATATTAATTTTATGTATTGATTCAAAAGGCAATGCTCAGAAGTAATGACATCACCATGCAAATTTGAATCANTACGTATTGAAATTTTCCAACCNAGTGCAATTATTAGAAACAACTATCATATTTANATGATTATCGACTCACATCCATGAATGTGCCTGGGATTTACTGTACAGTATTATTTGTATGTAATAGTCGTCTTAATAAATCGTCCATNGGGACATTAGCAATTTATTAATTGTAACTCAATCAATATGACCACAAATGGAGAACATTATTATTTACATAGTGATGGCCAGTGTAAAAGCCAGACTTCCTGGCTGATATGAGGAATTACAAGAAGTCAAAGTGATCTAGGGTCTCTTTAGCCCTATCTACCTTCAGCCCTACCCTGGCCTAATTAGAAGTGGCTTCCCTCATCTCTGCAACATGAGGCAGGAGCTGAGGTGGAGGCTGCAGAGAGAGCTTTCCTGCTGTGTCCCCTTAGACAGACACTTAACCTCTTTGATCTCCACTTTCCCCTATNGCACACAGGGACAATACTCACTCTCACTGGCAGAGGTCCTGTGAGCATTGCATAGGATAATTTTGTAATGNGTCTGGGAAACAGAAAGAGTTCCTTAAACGCCAGGTACCACCCTAAGTATCCTTATCTTCATCACCACTTTTCTCTGTGCTCTCTCCTAAACTCCTAAACTGGACTTCAAAGATGACCAGTTAAGGTCTCAAGATGTCAGGTCCACAGGGGCTGAAGTCCCAGACCTATTACTAGCCTGATGTCACCTAGACTCATTTGTCAAGATTCAAGAGACTTCCCGAATTGGGTTTCAGTTCATACCACTACTTGGTTCTCCATCCTCTCACCTGGGACCCCCAAGGAGCTCCTTAATTTAGCTCTTTCCTTTGAAGAGCTGAGGTTGAGTTGACAGATGAAGCTATGGACAGCGAGGCCATGGTTTATCACTCTGTGAGTTCCTATCGTTATCCGTTCTAATAATACAGAAATGAAAATGGCTCCAGAAAATGAAGAAAGGCTTTTTTACATCAGTGCCAGTAGGCACCACCCATATTATGCTAAATGCCACTCTGGGTCCTTCCCAGAAAACACTGGCAGCCAAGTTCCCAGAGGCAGCCTGCACCCAACAGATAAGAAGAGGCAGAAAAATTTCTATTCGACAAGACCAATGACCCTGCTGGCTTGCTTGAACTCAGTAACAGTAATCTCAGTTGTCACTGACTGATCCTCATGTTCCAGACCCTGTTCTGAGTACCTCACAAAAGATGCTGCACCCAGTAAAATGCTGAGCATGCAAGCACAAGGACATACGTTTGATCCCCAGAACCCACATAAAAAAAGAAAAAACCTAGGCATGGTGATGCGGTCATAGTGACACATCTCCCAATGCTGGAGAGACGTGCTAAGCCACCAGCCNAGCCTATTTGGTGAGCTGCAGGCCAAGGAGGGACCCTTTCTCAGCAATTAAGAACACATACTGCTCTGCTCTTGCAGAGGAGCTGAGTTCAATTCCCAGCACCCACATCTGGTGGCTCCAATTACCTGTAATTCCAGCTCTAGAAGTCCATACACATCTATCATCTGCACACGAATGCATGGACCCACACACACACACACACACACACACACACACACACACACGTACACACAGGTCTTTTGTAACAAATTATGTAAATTATGTTAGGTAGCCACAATTATTGTTCCTCTTTACAACTGAGGAAATCGGCTGAAAATGCTTAAAAACTTTTTAATTGTATTTAGTGCATGTGTTTGTGTGTGTGTAAACTTGTGCATGCACNCACATGTTTGGAGAACAGAACAAGCTACAGGAGTTGATTCTCTTATGCCATCATGTGGGTCCCCGGGAACAAATTCAGGTCATCAGGCTTGGTTGCAAACACCCTTACCTACTGAGCCATCTCACCAGTCCCAGTGTTTAGTGAGTTCACCTCGAGTAGAACCAGACACAACCAGAAATGTGCAGATGGAGTCATCACACCCAGGCAANGTGGCTAACCTTGTTTCTCATCACGCTACCCTGTTGCTTATGTTCTAGAAAGCTGCATGGAACACTTACGGATCATTCGTCTGCTGGCAGCCACAGACAATGTTTACGGGCACAACATATATGACAGTTAATTACGATCTCTGGGTATCAGAAACACACGGTTTCAAATCCTAGGCTGCTTTTCGCTAGTTTCATCTCCTAGACTCCTTTTTCTCATCTCTGCAGTGGGAATGAAGCTAGTGACTGATTCACAGTCAGGAAAGATTCAAGGGTATGTTGGAGTAATGTGTTGAGCCCCATAAGCACTGAACACCAGCAGCACACATAGTATATGCTCAATAAATAGCCTAGTTGGCCTATTATTCTCTCCCTCGCCTAGAGAAACATCATCAAAATTAAGAAAAACTCCCTTACATATTACAATGGGCCTTAAAAACTAGCCCTCCACCCACATCAGGATGATACAATGTAATTCTTATGTNAAAAAAAATGTAATTTTTCAGCCTATCTGCAATTACATCAAAATCACATTAATTGAGCTATAACACTGTCAGGCTCAGCAGCTGGAAAGCGCATCCATACTTCCTAAGAAGATGGCCATTAATTCAGCNCTCTATGGCACAGCAATGGAATTGGGATGTCCGTTCTCCAGCCTGATTTAGTGCCTTTCAAGCTCTTAAGTGGGAACCTCTACAAAAAGATCTAAGTTAAGTGACTCCCGATCTGCTCTGAAGCTCATTTATTATTGAATTAAGTTTTCATTTCATTTAAAGGGAATAAAGAAATATCCGAAACAAGGTAAAACATTAAGAAGAAATCAGCTATTATGATCCAGGAAGCTGGTTTGTCTATCTGTAAATGATTTCTCTCTGCTTAGTCTCTGCCACAAGGCCAAATTTCATCTCATAAATGTTACTGANCTGCGTGTGCTGTTAGACTTTTGTATGGGAGCTCATGCTTGCTTTCATATCAGCCCATTCCTTCAATTTTTTGTTAATGTTTAGGTTNTTCTGTTTGGTTCGGTTTTGCCTTTGAGAGAGGGTCTCAAACAGGCCAGTCTACCCTGGAACCTACCGTGTAGGTGCGTATAACTTGAAACTTCTGATGTTCCTGCCTTCGGAGTGCTGGAATTCCACTGTACCACTAAGCCTAGTTCGTGGGATGTTGGGGATGGAACCCAGGCCTTCATGCATTGCTAGGCAAGCACTCTACCAACCAGTCAACATTCTGCGGATCTCATCTGGTTGTTTTTTTTCCCTCTTTAGGCCAAGAAAGTCGGAAAAAGAAACTGTTTTTTTTTTAAATAAAAAACAGAAATAAACATTTGTTTTTTAAAGTCTAATATTACTTTATAACATACAGGGAAGTGTAGGGGGTGGGGCTAGAAAGGCAGAAGACCCATGCAATGGAGTACGGGTGTGTGACAGATGAATTAAGGTACTGAAGGACATCCTGTAGGAACAAGTTCTCAGCACTCTGACTCACAGATGAGTCCTGTGTGTCAGGCTAATGGAGACCATTTGTTTTTCCTGGTGGGTTACGAGTAACTTCAAGGCCAAATTATCAGCCTCTGTATCAGGTAGCCNTGACAATGCCTCTCATGAAGCCATGGCCCCGCCTTTTCCCAGTCAAGATAAAAGAAATAATACGACTCTATCCAATGTTTTCCCCTCTAAGCCTCACACAAAAGAGCCAAGAGTAATAACATTCCCTACACCAAGAAGTCCCTGAAGAACCAAGCACTCTGTTCAAACTGCATTTTCTAAAAAATCTGTGAGGACCCCTATAATGGTGTCATTTACACCCCAGTCACACATGTCTACAGCACAGGACCCTTTGTAATTAGGTATATACACTATACCAGTTCACTGCCTAATTAGCAAATTATGTTGAAAATAGCATCCTGCTAATTAACGGTTATTATGGCATTTCTGAAGCTAAGGCTTTAATTACCACCAACCTAATGCTTGTGTACGGAGATGGAAACAGAAGCCCCCTCCCTTCTAAATGATCAATAAGTACAAAAGATTATTATAAAGGCAAATCGGCTGACAGCTGATTAATTTGTTTGATGCAAAGTTGCTGCGTGTTTCCTATTATTTTATCGGAGTTGCAGGAAAAAAGGTACATAATTTGGTTTCATTAGCAACCTCTGTGATTTATCACCAGAAAAGGCGTAGCCACCCCCCTTTTGTTGTTTGTTCAGTTCCCCCAGTGTTTTTTGCCTGTACCGGCATCAAAGTCAAGAGCAGGAAGTTTTAATTAAGTGACACTAATGAGGTCGTTGAAAATGATACTTCAGCAATTCAGCATGCTGTTAAATGTGTTTACTCTATAATGTCATCAAAGGTGATTGTTTTCCCTCGTAATAGATAAAATTCATTACCATAAGCATTGTACTTTTGAGTGCTGGAAATACAAGATCCGAGTTAGTCAGGTGTATCTGTTACAATTCTCCCTCCTTTGGCTGCCAATTCAAATTACTGGACCTAAAACAAAACTTTACCAAACAAGGCTCTCTGCCTTTTTTTTTTTTTCTTTAGTGTACCATGTTTAGTAATTAACAGACCCTGCCAGCCAGGAATAGAACAAAAGTGTGCATTCAAATGGCTAATCAAGAGAAGCTAGAATCAATGGGCTGGGGGTGGAAACCATTCTTTGAGCTGGGCACTCACGCCAGAATCTTCTTCTCTGTCAGTGTTGAGGGGCTGCTCACCTCCCTGGANTGCACCTGGATCACCCCCTATATAGCAGAGCATGCCCCACTAAGTAACCCAGCCACTGGCTTGCAATAGAATAGAACATGTTGGGGAATTTNATTTTTCCTTTAAAAAATTCCATCCTCCCAAACACAATTTTGGAAACTAACGGACATCTTGTAAATTTCGCTAAGAATTTAAAAAAAAGCCTTTTCACATTTCTAAGATGTCTAAAGGAGGACAGTGCTTCCATTTTACAGATTGGACCAACTGAGGAAAGCAATTTAGTCTAACTCAGAGAGAGGCACAGTAGGTATCACTTGTGTTCCCTTTTGGCTGCCCAAGTCTAATACTTCCAAGATTCNAAATAGTCTCGCTGGATTTTCCGGGGCTACTCATCTCATAGCACATTTTCATATCTTGACTAATTTAAAAGTCCNGCAGCACTTCTATGCTAGCCTGTTTGGATTTGAGTGGGGACATGATGAGTGCCGAGCAAACTCTTCATTCAAGTTAATAGATCCGGGATCCTCCCTCGTCTGGATTGACCCAATGGTGAAAACCTCCCACAAAGCTGCCTGCTTCTGAAAGAGCTTATTTTGAATGGTTTCATGGCCCACTACTCTTCAGAATGGGATTACTAACTTCCAGCATAGGGAACACACCTGCGCTCCTTCACTGACCACCCCAGCCATAGATCAGAAAAACTGGTTTGTGGATGGCTTTCTGGCCCAACTACTGTGAATGAAAAATATTAGTGTTTTCCTTCCCTGCTGTATCCCTGATTTGGTCCTGGGGCTGGGGCTTGATGAGATGACCTGCGACATTCTTCCAGTTGTCTTCAAGAAACTATCTCC
>LZPO01055105.1:423622-455179 GCA_001675575.1 Neotoma lepida | reverse complement strand
CCTTTAGATATAAGAGCGTCTCATTAAGGAGAGGACGCTCCGGGAAGAACCAGATGCATTTGTCCATCTAAGTTTACTGCCTGGAAATTAAACCTCAGCCTCTCTTCCTGGATATTTTTTACTTTTGTTTTTTGCCACCTTAACTTTAGCAGATCCTTAATAAAATGGCAAAATGACAAAGATGTTCACACATGAGAAGATGTGACAGGGACAATGCGAAGGGCACTCTCTGAATGAGACAATGGCTGTGGAGAGAGCCCAAGCTGCCATAGCCTCTCTGGAAAGCACTTTAGTATGGCATCAAAAGTTTAAAAATACTCACATCCTTTGCTCCTGTCAGTGTGCTTCCAAGAAATGATCATAAAGAAATCAGGGATGCTCATCAAAGCATGATGGACCATGATGAAAATGTAAAACTTCGATGTCTAACATGGCAGATTGGTTCAATAAATGATGCTATAATCNCATGATATAATATTATATGACATTAAGATCCATGTGTATAAACACAATGTGTTTGTTTATATACATATGAATATATACATATATGTATATACAGACACACACATACATATATATATACATACATGTTCAACATGTCCACATAGATTTTAATGCATTTTTATGTATGCATCGAAAAAAGGGGAGAAAAAAGATTCCAAAGTGTGAATGGTGACTCTGTCTGAAAGGTAGGATGAAAGGTAATTTTAATATNTATACATCATTAAACTATTATATTTAAATACTAAAGGTAAAAAACAATCCAACAATGCATCTTTTGGGGGGTTTTCTGAGATGTTACTAGGAATGGTACCGTGTGGCTTAATTATGCAATGGTAACATTATAATTAATAACCATTATATAATTTATAATACCATCCAGGCAATTTTTCCTAGATGAAGCTCATCACTATTCAGGCACATGGAGCTTCGAGACTACTGAAAGGCTAGGAACTGCTAAGACCCTCAGGATGGCACGCCCAGATCGTGCCTTTAAAAGACACTCCCTGCATTTCATAGCCAAAGTAACCTTGACCAGTAGAAAGCCTCCTTAAAGAATCATACAAGAATGGAGGAAAACTTGGAAGTCTCAAGTCGTTCCACAGGCCAGTCTGGGGCATTCAGGAATGAATATATTCCTTATATGTTTAGGTGACTTCTTTTACAAANTGATGGATACCCTGGCTTCAGGGCCTTTGGAATTTCCTCAGCCATCTTTGTTTTTCAGTTAGGGCAAATGGGTTTATCTTGGGCTGAGGCCATGTGCTGCTTTGGCTTCTATTTTGTTTTTATCCTAATCAGTGAGAAACTGTCTATCGATGCATTTCAATTGTGCAAAATAGAAATGTTTCAACATGCGGTTTAACTTTTTCACTGAGAATGTTTTTTAAAGGAATATTTGAAAATACTTTCCATGAAAAAGGAGGATAGGAGGAAATGTTGGACTGTGTGGTGGAAATAAACCATTCAAGATAGCCATCACCTCCCTGAAGGACTAAGATAATTACAACAAAAATGAAGACATGGACAGAGACACACAATACAAGCTACCTTGTCAGCTGAAGATGGGACAATCGATACATTGTTTGCCCAACATTTCCCAATTACATTCCTTTTTATTTCTTTACTTTGTGTGTGTGTGTGTGTGTGTGTGTGTGTGTGTGTGTGTGTGTGCAATTGTGAAAGAAATAAATAAAAAGAATATAGAAGGGCTGGAAAATGGTTCAGTGGATAAGAAAAGTAAATTATGTTTGAAAATGCTTAATATAACACTTTGTATGCTTGTATGTGTGTGTACATATATGTGCACATACACTTGTGTGTTTGCATCTGGATGCACATGTATGTGCAGATGCATGTGCATATGTATACACATGAATGTGGAGGTCCAATGTTGACTTCCCTGGTCATTGACATAGAATCTCACTGAAGCCAGGGCTCACTGATTCAGGCTTGTCTTGGTAGCCAGATCACCCANGAGAGAGAGTCAAGTCTTTCCCTCCACCATGACATCCTAGAGATCAAACTCAGGTTGTCAGGCCTGGCAGCAAGCACCTTTATCTGCTGAGCCATCTCACCAGCCCCCAATCATACTCTTACTAGAAACGGATTTTTGAAGGACTCTGGGAAAAATAATACTTTTTTCCCTGAAGGAGAGTAAATTAAGTAAACTTAAACTATTCATCAGGGGACTTGTGGATTCGTTTGCCTGTTTGAAAAGCCATGAGGAAAAGGAATTAGAGATTAGAAAAGTCACAGACTGGTGTCACTATCCTATAAGAGTCCCTGTAACAAGTGACTTCATCCTCTCTGAGCAGATGGTTCCTTTTCTTATCTCTCAAAGGGTATGGAAAAGCTAAGTAGCCTCACACAGAACAGTACAAAGAGTAGGGATCTAACATCATATTTGAAAGTAAACGCTCCAAAACAAATAAATCGAATCTGCATGGCTCCAAGAGCAAGGCACCTTTACAAGCTTCTAATGGACACCGTGCTTTCTTTTGCTTTAAGCCTGCACACAGGGAGAATCTGTACTCACTACATTTTCATGACCCTCTTTCCATTTGATATTACTAAATCACACAGAAATAAAGCCCGCCTTCCCTCAGTGTCTATCACACTGATGAANGCAACACATCCAAATGATAAGGCAGGGTGTCATAAAGTTCTTACCACACCCAATGCAGACAGGCAAAGGAGAATGTTCATATGGGTTTGGCAGATAAACGTGTGTGTCTGTGTGTGTGTGGTATGACTACCAANAAATGAGGAGGCGGAAGAGGAGGATGCAGACAGTCTGGAATGGCTTCTGGAGGCTGACTCACACTCCAGAGTCATGTGTGTCTAAGGAATGGAGTTATTCTTTCACGAGCTCATTCATTCACTCAGCCTCAGCAACACCAGGATAGTATGGTATATTTTGCACACACTACCACACTCAGATGACAGCAACTCCACAGTGGCTAGACATGATCTCTTAAAACTGCCTGGAAGATTACACACCATGATACTTCGTGGAGACATGAAGGAGAGACCGTTGAACAGAGAGGGGAAGGTCGGAACTGCTTCCACTATAGAAAGCACATCCTCACGCTGGACACAAATAACCTTTCCCTCGCTCTTTGCCCAACTATGAAGTTCAAAGCTTTTCCACAGTTCCAATTAGCCATCCAAATGCCAACTCTCAGACAGGCCCCTATGTGGTCAATAGCATCACACTTGAGTTAGAACCCTGTGAGTCGTTTAGTCAAGTAACCACCATGGTGTTAGCAGGCTGCTGTGATGATCACATGAGACAGTTCATGAGGTGTGTCACCTAGTGTTTACTAAATGCCCTTGCACAAATGTGCAGCCTGGCACTGGGCTTAATGCTTTCTGTATATAACTCTGCTCGTGACAATCTACAAGGGAGACATTATCATCCCTGTGTGACAGAGGAGGAACCAGGATGCAGCCAATGCTGGCTGCTTGCAGAATCTAAAGTTAACAGTTAGTCTATAAGTTTTACATGTTATTTATTTGGGGGGAATTTCATACAATGTGTCTTAATTGATTCCTCTCAGATCCTCCCCCAACCCACTCACCCACCCAACCTCTTGTCCTTTCTCTCGGAAAACACACACACACACACACACACACACACACACACACACTCTAATGGAATCCACTCACTCACTTCAAGCCAAGCAGCTATTTGCAATTGATAGCTGCTGGAAGAGAGAAAGTTTCCTTCAATAGAATGACCCTGGGTATATCAACCATACTTCAAAGCAGGCCCTATGCTCAATGTTCTTTTAACCTATTTAACAACACAAACCAATGAGATGGCTCAATAGGTAAAGGCACTTGCATGTACTTATTGGCAACCTGAGTCCAATCCCCAGAGCCCACATGAAAGTGGAAAGAGAGAACAAATGCCACAAAAGACTCCTCTGATTTCCACATGTGTTCATGGCACACACATGCACANGCAGTAATAATAAATAAATTTTTTTAAAAATTAAAAAGAAACTGAAACTAGTATTTATTTCCATAAAGGAATGGACCAGCTCCTTGCTCCTCCCTTGATGCCCTGCTTAAGGAGGAAGGATTTTCTAGAGGATGAGTACATGCTGTACTGGTCAGAGGCTGTGTCCTGAGGGTACAGTTAAGGTGAGCCCCAGAAACACAGCCCACAGGCACCAAGGAGCTGAGGGCACAGGCAAGATACTTGACACAAATTGCCTGCTGAAGCACTAGAAAGCCACCCTCCCCCCGCTTGCTCAGTGGACCTTGCTGGAGTCATGGGCACAGGTGTTTCTGCTCTACTCTCAGATAAGACTATGGAAACCCAGGGCAAAGCTGGTAGACTTGGTAGACCAAGCTGGTAGCACTGCCTACATATGCTACAGGCAGGTTCTTGCTACACACACACACATACACACACACACACACACACACACACACACACACACACACTCCTGAATTCCTGCAGTTACATGAAAATAATAAGCAGAGGGAAAACAAGATCTATCTCCCCCAAAACCAAGATTATTTCCTTCCCTTTAGTGACTGTTGAAAATGTCCACAGGTCGCATCACTGCGATCATCCTCTTAGCTGGACACCATTTATGCAAAAGAATGTGTTTCAGGCTCTCAAGAACACAAAATACATGAGAAGTGGTAGCCATGCGTTCATTTAAACAAACAAAATCATCACCTAGGCATGTGCTGAGTAAAACGCCCAAGCAAAATCATGCCCAAATGATACTGAAAGTTGCCCAAATACCCAGAGGTTTTCCAAATATGACTCATGTCCATTATTATGCAGCGATCTTTGCTCCGGACAACCATTCTCTGAGGTATCTGCCCTCAGTAGTTCTACACTTGGCTTGTATCTTAGTCGTAGAGCACTTTCCCAAGTGTGTGAGGCCTTGGGTTCAACCCCCAGGAACACCCCCCACCATACACACACAAAGATAGACTGGTTCTATTACATGATAAATGAGAATCGTGGTTCTCAGCCTCTTCCTAATGTCATATATATAGTAACACATGTCTGTGTCACCCACTACAAAACATGTTGCTAATTCTATTCTTGCTGTCTGTGAATATTAAACCGTGAAGATGATGTGGGTTATAAGAAAAGATAGCCTTTGACCTAAGGCCTTGATAACCATGTTTCTTGCCTTGGTCTTGGTTTCTCTTGTCTACTGATCTGTGTGGATGTTCCCTTAAATCAACTCTGTTAAAAATGATCCCATGACAAGGTTTCACTGTAGCTCCAGCTAACCTGGAACTCACTATGTAGACCAAGCTGACCTGGCACTCACAGAGATATGCCTGCCTCTGCCTCCTAAGGCGTGCACCACCATGCCTGGCAATTCTACATTCGCAAGCTCACAGTGCACTATGGCAATACATATAGACTCCAATTTACTCTTGCTTCACGGGCCCCCCCATCATTCAATCCCACTTGTATTCCAGCGTCCATGTGCTGTCCTTCTCCTTCCGGCTAGAAACTCCAAGCCAGCCGGAACTCTCTGTCTTGTGATTTTAATTACGCTGGTTCCTTTCCCCCAGTAGAATATTGTGACCAGGGTAGGTTCTACCTGAAGCTTACTAAGGGGTATATGAATAAAACAGAGAACAGGAAGTACCATAGAAACAAGTGGGGTAAAAATACCAAGCTGATTCAGAGAGAGGTCAGAGCGTTCCCATACAGTTATACCAACTGTGGAGGAGGAGGGGGAGTCAAAGGAAGGGTTGTTGAGGGGCATCCCAGAGTCTGGCCTTGGGGAACAGGCTGGGTGAAAGAGACTGACTGGGGAGGGCCACTGTGATCCATCTGTGCCCTAAATCCCAGCCTCCTCTGCCCTCCACAGTACAAGGAAGTACAGCTGCCTGGATATCAGAGGGCTGGGTGGTGGGACTGCAAACTCATTTCTCTCTGAAGTGCCCAGAGTCCTGATCACAGGAGTTCACATCAACTCTGTCTTTCAAAGGGATTTTTATTTTCCAGCCAACCTGCTTTATCATCATTGAGAAGATCTTCCATATAAAAGATTAATGAATAATATAGTGAAGAAGCCTAGGGTTCATTCTGGGCTCTTCAGTACCCCTGAAAGAAATAGGCAAATTGGACAGAAATCAAAGCAGGGAAGCCACGAGGATTAAAGCGGGTAGCAGCAGGAGCTGCTCAGAAGGGCTCCCGCAGCACAAGCCAGGAATAAGCAAGGCTAGAGCGTGACAAAAGGAACGGAGGATCAAATACACTCCCCAAGCAAGGGTGCAGGCACACCGATGAAGGGAAAGAATTGTTCGGGGTCACGCAAAGGGGTAGAGCAGAGAGGAATGGGATGTAATTACAGAAAGGAAAACTTGGGCTGAATATCAGGAACCTGCCTCGGAGCTGGCTCTATTTGAGTGCGGAATGGCTTCCCAAGGGAGGCGGTGGAAGCCCCATCGCTTGAGGTGCACAAAGCCACCGGTCAAAACTCTTGAGAAAGAGAGTGTGAGGAATGATCTGCCTGAGCAGGGGGAGGGACAGGTGACCCCATGGGGCTGTGAGGCTCCACACTTCAATGACACGTTGTGATGTATTTCATCAGGTACCCACCAGTGAGAGCCTAAAGCTTTGCCCCCAGAAGCTCCCAGCCATTGTGCCTTCTCAATATGCCACTCAAGAAACATTCCTTTTCACTTCAAGGGACCCTCCAGGGCTCCTTGTTGCCAGTGAGGGCCCTGGGAATAATGCCTCATTGTGGGCCTGGCATGCTCAAACTGTAAGGCTGCAAGCAGCCTTGAAGGGGGTGTTAAGCCTGACTCTAGTGCCTTGGTCTTCGCTCCTGAAGTTGGGGTGCTTTTGTTTTGTTTGACACTTTTCTTTACCGTGAGACCCTGTCCCAAGCGATATAAAATCCTGACATCTTAATACATCCTCTGATGTAATAAGACAGCTCTATTTTATTCTCATGGAAGTGGGTCCAGCATCCTAGCACAGATCTGAGTGTCTTCCAGGGTTGTGACAACCAGTGAGATGTGACATGTCATCCTCCTCCTCACTTCTGGTCTCTCAGCCGGATAAGCTGTTTAGGGGAGGTAAGAGAGCATGTTCCTTCTTCTCTAGGACAGGGCCTTGCCGCTCTTTGTGTCCCAAACACAGGCATGCTGCCCCTGGTGTTAGCACCATCTGTCTTCTCCAGCTGCCATAATGAAATACACAATTCCATAGTCGCCTGGATGGTTGACAGGTAACAGAAGCTTCCAAGCTTTAGAGACTAGAGGTTTCACCTCAAATCTCCAGCAGGGTCCAGCTCTGGTGAGGGCTCTCTACTGGTTTGCAGATGGCTGCCTCCGTGCTACAACCACATATAGCCAGCGAGCAAACTGTGGTCTGACTTCCTCTTATAAATTCAATAACTCCATAATGAGGGCATTGCCCTCATCACCTCCTGTAAGCCTATTTACCTCCCAAAGGCCTCATCTCCTACTGTTACCACACCTAGGGGTACCGCTTCAACATCTTTAGTCAGTAACTTTCCAAACCTCCTCTTCCTTCAGGACCTNGCTTTGAACGTCACCTTTAGGCAATCCTTCCTGGTGTGCTGAAGACGGGACTAGGGTCTTTCCAACAGGCATCCCCAGCATCGTGGATGTAAGTGTCCAGTCCCTGAATAAGGGGTTTGTTTGTCCCACTTTCCATCCAGTCTACAGGAGACCGGAAGCTGTCCATTATTGCCAGCTGCAACTTTGGGGCCTGGCCCGTGAGGTTCATTATATAACCGATCTCTGAAGTTGCACCGTAAATGGGAGCCTTAGAGTGTCTCACACACCTTATATACATTCAAGTATTTACTNTGTGCAAGACAAGGGCCTGAGGTTTCACAAAACACAGAAGGGAACTAGAAACTAATCCACGAAGTTTTACAGACTAACCAGGAAGAGACAACAGACATAAATACTCTGCGCTCCCAACACAACCAAAAACAGTGTCAGGAGACACAGCCACATGTCAGGGAAGCCACTGGGCAAGACACAAGTTTCCGGCAGAAACANAGGAAGAGAGCTCTTAGAGTGTGTGGAGACAATGACCAGAGAATGAGTGGATCCTATCCAGAGACCAGATTGGCGAGGAAGCTAAAAGCCCCCAGCACCCTAGCTCCATATTGAAACAAAACTAAAACTGAATTATGGAGAAGCTACATATGCTGAACATGAGGTGCACACCTTAATTATATCCACTAACAAAGTGCCACAATCCGACTTTCCTCTGCTGTGATGTGGTGGAAAGCAACGGTTTGCATTACAATTTACAGTGGGCAGAGGAAGAAACACACTCCTCTGTTTAAACAGCCAATCTGTGAATAGTCAGCACTCACGGCAGATGGCTCAGGCCTGCTATCCCGATGGGGAGACCTTATTGTGAAGTAGTGATCCTCCTCCGACATCATGTAACCAACTGCCATGGCTGACATGGGTCCTTACATGTTCAGATCTACAGAGCACAGGATCCCTTAGGGGAATACATACCAATCTAATGAGAGCCCTATGTGGTAGAAGGTGAATGTTCTCATTCAGAATCCTGATGTTGTCTCATGGAATAATCTCATATTCTCATACGCCCTCTTCCTTAAGGACACTGTCCAGGTGCTTTTCCCGCTTCCTTCCAAGAGCAGCTCCTTTGTGAAGGTAAGGGTTTCATTTACCTGGCAGGTAGCTGTAGCACCTGACCTTGCCCTGATGTATTCTGGGAGAATTCTCCTTGCTCCCATTTCTATTCAGCAAAATCACTAGCTGTAGCCTTGGCTGTTAAGAGAACCACAAGGCAANTACCCTAAGAGGTGGTAGCCACACCTGCAAAACGCTTTCTGGATGGGAAGGAGTCCCAGGAAGTCGCTCATACTGCAATAGCACCCATTGCCATCTACAAAGTTCTAAGCCATTTTTAAAATAAAAAATACACTTTTTAAATCTCCAGTGCTCTGAAGGTATCAAACCAGTGTGGAGGGATCAAGAAGCAAGAGAGAAGAGAAAAAAGAGACCTCCTCTGAGGCCAGAGAGCCGGCAAATGGTGACGCTGAGATTTTTAACTACGCCTGTTGTCTGACTTCAGGCTCATTTTGCCTTGGTATTTGGTTGCTATGTTCCTGGGAACATTTTTGGAGGGACAAAGAAGACAGGAAGTTCGTAAAAGTTACTCCTGCTCCAGCCTTTTAAAAGAGCAGGAGATGAAAGCTAGTCTTCTGACCCCTACTGGCCAACTGGGGAGTAACTCCAAGAGGAAGGGAACACAAAGGACGCTTCCCTGAAATAAAACACGCCAGCTGTAAAGATGGCTACATAAGGATGGAGTCTCAATATTACTTATAATTGTTATCTATGTAATATGTGGGTAGAAGATATCTCCTTTCAGCTTTAGTGAGAAGTAGTGTCTAACTGAGCAGAGCTTAATTGAAAATGTCAACCACCTTGAAGATCACATTAAGGTTAAGCTAGTACCTTCAAGAAAGACAGAATGGCCTGGTGGGGGTGGTGCATGCCTTTAACCCCAGCACTTGGGTGCCAGAGGAAGGTGGATCTCTGTGAGTTCGAGGTCAGCCTGGTCTACAGAGCAAGTTGCAGGACAGCCAGGGCTATACAGAGAAACCCTGTCTCGAAAAAAGAAAGACAGAAATGAACACACATCAGTTATTGACTGCAACTGGCTGTTCTGGGGCGGACAGAAAATAAAAAGGTTGAATATGGGGTACCTGTTGAATGGCTTTTCATAAGTACCACCAGCTCAGTTTGTTGTGAGTCAGAGAGTCATTCTAAACACATACCTTTTAGGAAATATGATAATATGAGAAGTTGGATCCAAATAGTAAGAGGTAGGCAGTTCAAATCCGGGACTTGCATAAGATTGCATGACCAATCAGTGATAGAACTTTTATTTTCACGTAGGTGATTGGATCTCAGAGGAAGGGCCCTTGACATCTAGTTGATGGTTTTATGTTTTATGTGTCCTAAAGGTTACCAGAGGGCAGTTTTATAAATATCCTTCTAAAAACCATATATATGTAAATATATATGTATATATATATATGTATGTATATATATGTATATATATGTATGTATATATGTATGTATATATATATATATACATATATATATGGGTGTTTGGTCCACACATCTGTCTGTGCAACCTTCCACAAGCTACTCCACATTTCAGTGTCCAGTGATTTTATTTGGAAGGCAAGGGTAACAGCAACAGTCAGGGGGCAGTACAGAAAAGGCAAGACAGTACTGAACACATAGTGAGTCCCCAACGCATGAGAATTGTCACCCAGAAACCCCGGGATTGGAAAGGTTTGCCTAGATTCCCAGTTACCAGGAATTCTTAACAGAGGTTATTTAAATACAAGGAACTAGGGATCCGGCTAATAACTGTGAGGGCTTCCATGACATTACCATGACGACACAGAGGCAATGTCACCTGCCTCCAGGTGGGGACAGTAGAAACAGCAAGGAAAACAAAGGGTCTTTGCAAGAATGTTTTCAAAGAGGTAAGAAGAAGAGGGGGAAAGGACGGAAGGAGGCATAGAGAGAAAGGGAGGGAGGGAGAGAGGGGGAAGAAGTAGAGAGAGAGAACAGACTGTTCAGAAGGCTGACTGGAAAGAGGAATTGTGACTCAAGGATGAATACAGAGCAGGCAGCTGACAAATTGAATCCCCTGTCTTTCAAGNGGTCACATTAATGCAGAGTGGCCAGAATGACACACAGCCCAGTCATCATTCTAACTAGATAGCCTTTGGGGAACCTTCATGAGTGACTTCAAGGGGCGAAAAGAGTCTTGATGTCCATTTGCTTGCTACTTAACAAGTTTTTACAGACTCGAACCATGTGTGAGGCACTGTACCAGATTCAGAGGGCACAGTGTTGAAGAGACAGGAACCAGCTCTTGTCAGTGGCTTACAGTCTAACCAGGCAGACAGCTATGAAATCATCACAGAAATAAGTAGTTAATTCTAGTTGTGAANTGGGTTGTAAGACACATCCCTGGTGGGTTCCAAATCCCTCCAGCAAAACTTGTAAACAGGACAGTTCACTCACAGTCCCCACATTGCAGACCTCTTACTAGAACAACGTGGGGTCTTGTCCCAGGAGAGGCTGTGGAGTGTCCTTCTCCTCAGTCTGTTCCAAGAACAAGCATCTTAGAACCATCCATAACACCTCGGATGAAGTGAGAAACAGAACAGGAGAGTTGAAGAGGTTCAGGAATGGCCCTAGAATAGTCCATACAACACAGCAACTGTATGTTATGTCAATCAAGTCACTGAAGCCATTTCTCTCATGAGCTATAGGAAAACATGATCTCAAGAAATCAACAGTAGAAAGTTCCAGATGCTCACCAACACCCCTCCTCCCTCCTGAACGGAGAAGGCATGGGCCTCTGTCTCTATCATCACATTCATTTCAGGAAATCCAGACTCTGACTTCTGGCACTTCCCAGAGAACACCACAGGCAGCCATTAGTCACTGATCTGTGTGAGCGAGAAGGAAAACTTTTGGAAATTCATCCATTATTAACCTTTGCCGTGGTGATCTACAGCTCCGCAGTTTGCAAAGGACACAGAAGGGAACAGCAATAGAAATTGTAAAGGGGGGATAATGCAGGCTGAGCAAAGTTCTGAGAGGAAAGAATTGGATGAAAGCCAGTCGTGGGAGTGCACATCTGTCATACCAACCCTGCGGATCAGGAGTTCTAGGTCATGATTGGCTACACGGTCAGTTCAAGGCCAATTTAGGCTTAAGTGAGATCTTGTCTCAAAAAAAAAAAAACTAAGTAAATAAATAAACAAATAGGGCCAGTGGGGTGGGTCAATAAATAAAGTGCCTACCCTGCAAGCATGAGGACCTAAGTTTAGATCCCCAGAACCTGTGTAAAAAGCCAGATGATAACCACAATCCTGGGGGAAGGAAGGATGGAGACAGGCAGATCCCTGAAACTCATGGGCTAGCTGGTCTAGGTGGATCCCTGAAACTCATCAGCTAGCCATCCTAGCTGAATCATTGAGCTTCACATTCAGGGAGAGTCCCTGTGTCAGAAAATAAGAGCAGAGAACAGTTTAGTAGAGACACCCAGCATCAACCTCAGGCCTCCATGTGTACACACATGTGCATACACCCACAGCAGTAAACGCACGTACCCAACACAGGCATGAATGGATGCCTTAAAAATAAATAAGATAAGCTAACTTAGATGAAAATTATTTCCCTTCTGTGTAGAAACACGGGAAGAGTCCAGACATGAACGTGGCGCTGTTAACCTGAAAAGTCCCCTCCATGATTAACTAAAGCATCAGTGCTAACGGAAGCAAAACCCAGCTTGCTTTGATCACCAAGCACACTAGTTTTCGGCAGAGTGGTTCCCAGAATTGTGATGTTTTTTAAAAGTAACATATTCTAAAGAACCTCTAGGCCTCCTTTAAAANGCAAATCCTCCATTCCTAGAGGGTGAGTGTGCTTCCTAAGAACTGGCCAGGGACCCAAAGTGGCATCCAGTCTCGGGAACACACAATCCAGTTTTTTCCTGTGCATAGGGTTAGGGAGGTGTCAAAACACGTACATTCTCAGGGACTGGATAAGGAAGACCTTCTTCCCTTCTTTGCTCGGAGTGATCTAGAATCTTCTCACAAAACTGTTTTGCCTGTGTGATGTCAGGAGAAGCCCGAGGGCAGGCCAACAGCAGCTTCTGCATAGCGGAAGGACAAGGAAGCAGGTTTACTTAGACATATAAATAGAACAACAAAGGCCCTGGTAGAGCGGTGTACACTGGGATGGCTGAAGGAGATATACGCCACAGTGACAGGGGCATTATACAAGTGTACTCCATAAGGGCCTAAACTGCCTAAAATGGTTCTTAGAAATAAGTCTTCCTGAGACTGTTTCTCAGGTGCGTTATTTTTAGCCACTCCGCTGGGATTATGCATGGCCTAGAATCCCGGCTTGAAAGGACAAGCACATTTCACACTGGCTGCTATCTCTCCGAATTCATCAGTTCTCATCAGAAATCTGGACTTGGACACCACCAACACAAAGAAAGCACAATTAAAGCTCAAGATGGGGCCACTGTGAGCCAAACAGACCCCTCCATTGTTTGCTTCACACTCCAGCCCTGCTAAGCAGCTCTGCCTTTGACTGACATGTGACATTCTTGTCTTCATGGGCAGAGAAGCCAAGCTCATGATGGTTATCGACATCAGCAAATGTCATGTCTGAATATACCTCGGCCTACGCTTCTTTTTCCACTGTATGCCCTGCCTCCCGCCCCTCCACTCATTTTAATTATACTGTGAAAACTCCCAAGTGTGGAGTGGCTGCCTGCTGTATCCCACAGGCCCTTAATTGTACTCTGGCACCGGGTCATGGCATTTTATCACCTTGCCGTGGTAAAAGGCACATTTGCAACAGGAGTCAGTCATGGGACATCTTCTGGAAATGCCAATGGACTTCACACATGCGCATACACACACACACACACACACACACACACACACTTTATATCAGTCATCTGTGACTTTCTTCCATGTAGACAGAAGAATGCTCACTTACATCATTTCTCACCATCCCATCCCCGACTGTCCTTACCATCCCACAGGACTCCTGGACTTAGNCTTCATATTGATGACTGCTAAAGGCCTCACCCACAATCACCTGCCCTTTATCAATTCACAAAAGCTTCTTGAGCAAATTCAGTTCCTCTATGACCTTCATTCCCTGCTGCTGACCCATCCACCACTCTTGCTCTTATGGAAACACTGTCATCAGGGAGGACAGATTACCAGCAGAGGACTATGTTGAAGCATTTTTCCAAAACAGCCCATCACCCCAAGCAATTTCCTACCTGACCAAAAAAAAAGGGGTAAAAAGGAAACATCCACTATCCTAAATCACACATACTCTCCCCACCCTGATCCAAGAGTCCCACATTCTACTTCTCACAGGTTAGGCATTCATCTGCACTGTAGATTGGGAGAACAGATCCATATCCTGGAAAGCCCTGTCTCCACTTCAATCCAAATCTGAAGGAAGAAGGAAGNGTTCTTGCGTTCAGTTGTCTGTAAGCCACTCTCCCCCACAGCAGTGCTTTCCACTTGAGAGAGTCATGTTGTTCGTTGTTATCACTTTTAAGCAATTCCCGGGGGTGCATGGTGGTGCCTGGTCCCAGATGTTTCCCTAAGACTGTGCAATAATATGGAAAGTTCCAGGCTAGCTTCCACAGGGTGTGAGCAAAGGAGAAATGGATTGCTGATGCTTTTTTATTTCCTGGCCAGAAGGTCTCTAATTAAGACTCACAAAATTGGTTTCCTTGGAATTCCTGCCTACTTCCCCTAGATGTCATTCACCTCAGGAGAGCAAAGGAAGAAAAAGCATGGTTCTATGTCTCAACATCATCCATTCATCCTTAGTGAGAATTCTCAAAGAGAGGTAAGCAGGACAAGTTGAAAGCCTAGTGCTGAGAGTCAATGAAAACTGGTAATTCTTCGTACTGACATTTCTCAACAAAATTTCACTCACATAGACATTCTCCTATCACAGTCTAGTGCTTTCCACTGACTGCTACTGAGTCCAGTCTTGATGGAGTTAAAAAAAAAAAAAAAAAAAAAAAGGTATTCATCCCTTGATTCCTATGGAAAGTGCCCAGTGTCTTGCCCCACAGCAAGGTCAGGATAAGCATTATTTTGAGATCTACCAAGAATCACAATAAGTCATAATGGTGAAATTGGCACTGATCTGAGAACCATGCAGAAGACAAGAGGAAAATATATATATATATACACATACATATTTATTTTATATAAAATATAAAATAAATATATATATATGACTGGGAGATGACACCTTTGGTGACATCTTTAAGTCTAAGGAGGGAAGAGTGACAAGAAGCATCTGAAATCTTGTCATGCTCAATACCATGGAAATGTGTGAGTTTGTTGGGTGCAGTTTGTCCACAAGGCAGCCTTCTCAGGTCACTCACACCCACTTGTACCTCAGATTCCCATCTCCCAGCTACAGGTACCAAGCAGGTGAAGGGCCCAACTGGAGAGTAGAGCCTGGGTACCTAGCACCTGCCGGGTGCTGCCAAGTTACGATGGCAGCCTTGGGTTTTAGGTCTTCTGATGTTCCTCGAGAAGATGGACATTGGATCTTAATACAAATCTTCCGATTCTAAACTATTAATTCAAACTTAGACAGAAATTTACGCCAAGAAAATGCATCTGTCAACTGACCCCAGTGTATGACTTGCCGCTGTGCAATACCAAACACTTTGACTCACATATTGCCGGATTAGATCAGACTTTTGCATCATTTCACTTTTCACTTAGTTAGCAAGCTGTGACTTCCCAAATGGACTATAAATACACTTTTGACACTGACACACTTTTGGCTGGGGCTGCCTCTGCCATGCCACTCACTTATCACACAGGCACTGTATTTTTACACTGCCCTGTTGAACAACAGCTACGAGCAGATGTAACATTTCCCAAATGATAGAATATAAAAGCAAAAGAGGGAATTTGGTGCCAACTTTAGGCAACACTCCTCTCGCTTTAATCCATTCAGGGTTTGGTTTGGTTTGGTTTGGTTTGGTTTCTGTCGGGTGCAGGTTCATAATGGTGATTTCTCACTTAATTGCTAAGTATTTCCAGGCCACAGTAAAATCTATCATGGACCAGACATGGAGTATGCTAATTCCCCATCTCATAATGTACAGATTCAATGGGGTCTCCTTCCCGCCAGTGTGCATTCCTAAATGCCATTAATAGTAATGGGAGGGAAATGCAAAGTATGACAGAGTAAGTGGGCCCTAGTGCATGAAATAGATTTCAACCACAAGCTGCCACACAGCTCACTGCCTTGTACTAAATTAGGGGCTGGTGATGCCCTGGTTTGGACCAACATGGAGATAATGACAAATAAAAGAAGGTGGTGTGAGGGGTGTCTTGTTCTCTGCTTAGCCACTACCAAGACTATCCCGGGCCTGCAGATCAAACACAGAGAGGCACTTTGAAGATTCCAAACAGAGACGGAGTGCAGCAGCAAGATGCAAACACCAGGTCTTGGAGGGAATTAATGAAACACGACTAAGCCAGTTTAAGCCAGTTCAACACGGCTGCCCATTAGCCATCCTGCCCACTAAAAGACACCGTTTAAAAACCCAGCCAGCCTTTATTTGAAGAAACAAATGAAGTCCACTCTGCAGCACTCGGGAGGTTTTTTTTTTTTTTTTTCATCCTGAAAGTCCAGGATGGCTTTGGTATAATGAAGGTCATGTCTTCTAAGCGTGGTAATGTTCACACAGGCACCTGAGCTCCAGGCCGAGCCAGGCTGGCTGCTCAGTACCTCTCTTGCAGAAGGCGTTGTCCGTTAAACTATCACATTTCAAAGGGCTCCTTACAGTAAATAGGAAAGAAAAGAAAAAAGGGATCCAGGCCTTTTGTTAGTCAAAAAGCTAGGGAAAGGCGATAATTAACCCATTTTTGTAGAGAAATCATTTGGACAAAAGTCAAAGGATTTACCACCCTGTCAATTGGTAAGTCTAGATAAGGACATTATATTCTATGGTACAAAGGGTGACTGGGAGGGTGAATGGAAAGTAGGCCACTACTACTACTTTACCTCACATCTGAAAAAAAAAAAGGCCTCTTTTTGTTGCCCCCCCCAATACACTGATGGACTAAAGGATTTTTCCCCCTCTCTTGCACTAAAACATAACTTCAGAGCCTGGCTTTTTGCATTTTGTTAAATATTCAAAGGTATTGTGCAATTAGCATGTCATTAATGAATAATTAATTACAGCTAAAGCAGCCTTCAGATTTTTTTGCAGCTAAATTATTTAAACAGCAAATACAACAATACAGCGCCGTGCTGTGGCTTCCTGTTTTGTTATTGTTTTATTCGAAAGGACAGTGATATCACGCTTTTCATTAGTTGTATGAATTATGTGCAACAAAAGCTGTTTTCATTTTCTTTTTCTCCTTACCTAAAAGTTGCTTCGTGTGCCCTAAAAGGAAAAATTAATTCAGTTCAGATTTGATTTCCTAAGAATTAATTGGCTGCAAATATCTGAACACTGCGGCAGGGGATAGAAGGCTTAGATATCTGAGCTTAAAAGAAAAAAGTGACCCTCTACCTAAGTCTGTTCTTTTAAGGTGACTTACACACAAAAAGTTCTTTTTCCTAGATATTTAGTTACCACTTATGAATGAGGATGTTCATTAAAAACTCTTTTATTAAAAAAAAAAAAGCCAGTGAGTATTACATAGCTCTGCATCCAATAGGTAAGAGTTAAACAGAAAGTAATTTGTTGCTACTCGCAGACATACATCACCAGTAAGATGTGAGTTCCTATTTAGAAGCTGCACATCTGGGATCAGTTGACTTATCCATCTGCTAACTACCCCAGTAAACAGTATGTCTGGAACCGTCAAACCCTTGCATCCATCACAAATTCCTGCTTTAATTGTGTGTTTCCGTGGCAAACCTCTGCTTAAGTATATTTTAATACTGTTTTAAGCAGTTGTAATTGCTCCTATCTTCCCCATAGTCACTCCAACACGTTTTATTTACCATTATGACAGGCCGGGATTCTGCTAGCCTCATAGATAAATAAATGATAGGAACCCTCATTCTGCACCAGAAGAAACAGCAGAAGCTGTGAGGCCGAAACTGTGGGCTTTCACCTGCTGAGCCCAAAGATCATGGGCCTCTTGCATGAAATCAGTGCCTTGAGTCACAAGTTCAAATCTCTGCAAGGCCACTTCTGTCCTGTTCTATATTTCCAATTGGAGGAAAGAGACAGAGGAGGAGGAGGGAAGCTTTGCCTAGAATAGTCAAACCATAGTTGAGAAAGGTAAGAAGCCAACCAAAGGTTTCCTTCATTGCCCTAATGAATGCTAGTGTTCTGTGTTTTAGAGCTACACAGAACTTCAGAGTTTTATAAGAAGTCAGCATTTGAAGGTTTGGGGAGAGTGGATGAGAACAAAAGGAGGGCTGGACACGTGTTCAGGATGCCTGAAGTTAAAGAGTACAGCCTTGGACCTTACTGAATTTTTTCCCCATTCTCTTTATTGTGTTGGGGATGTGGGGAGTAGAGGCGTGCCTGTGCCATAGCCCATGCATGGAGGTCAGAGGACAACCTGTAAGAGTCACTTCTTCCTTTCTACCATGTGGATTCCAGGGAAGAAACTCAAGTCATTAGGCTTGGCAGCAAGCATCCTTACCTGCTGTTCCATCTTGCTGGCCTCTTGGTGGATTTTAAAGCTATGGTTTCATAATGGAGTTTATTATCAACCTGAAATCAAAGAGAATGGAAGAGAAAGGGGGGTAGGGAAAGGCAAGGGAGGGAAGGGAAGGTAAAGGAGAGGAGGGAGCAGTGGCCTTCCCTAATTAGGGAGAAATATGCAGAGTTCTCGACACACAAGAGGGGATTTTACTACACTTTTTTCCAACCTGCCCGTACATATATATGTATAGCGGGACTTCAGACTTCACACGGTGCTATCTGACCACTTGTTGGGTTTGAGGAACTGAAAATCTTGTGTGCCTGTGTATTATTGTGCTGATGCAAACAGTGGGCTTTTCTGCTCGATTGACCATCATTTTCTCAGGGCAGTCTAGTCACCACTTTCAGTTCCCAGCTTGTCTGTAAACGCTCACATCCATGTGTGGCCCAGCAGGGCAGAGCCTTGGGGCTGCCAGTTAAGGACCCTCCTTAGAGTTCAGCAGTTATTCTGGTTCAATCCAGTTAAATGACTGGATGGATAAAAGCCATTCACCCAGGCCAGGGAGACTGGCTTGTCAAAGACNTGGAGCTCCAAGAGTGTCAGCAATGACGCCGGATGCCACTCTCGACCTTGGGAACACATAATCCAAACACTGAAGCCAACTGCAAATGGTTTATAATTCATTTGCTCTTGTAAGTTGCCCCATGAAAACGGATAAACCACCCATGTGTGATGAGTTGTTCTTAGGAGTGCCCGCTACTTAATGAGAGGGTCCTGTTTGATAATGATTACTAGTATCTGTAAAGGCTGCTAGCCTAATGAGAAGTAGGGGTTCACTTCAGCAGCCTCAATCTTCCTGTCAACCCAGTGGAGTCTGATGGCAGTGTGACAAGTGCAGGGATCTTATGGCCACCCTGACCTCTTGTACAGCCTCTCCGTGCCTGAGATTGGAAGGCAGTGCACGCTGTCTTTCTGGATGTCAAACTGTAAGTGCAGGTCCANACAGAAGGAGCAAAACAGCGTGAGACTGAGGCACTAACGTGCTTCTTGTGAATTCATTTCTCAGATCATTTTCCTCCAGGACTTGTGGAGCCAACCTTAGAGCCTTGAGTACACATGAAAAGGAAACTAAAACACTGTAAAAAGGGGAAATAACCCTGAAACAACATGGACTGGTGCGTGCCTGGTCTATTTTTATCCTGCAGTCCTCAGAGGGGAGGGGGAATTGCAGAGAAGTAACAGCAGAATGCATTTTTATAATAAACTTTAGTCTTTATAGCTGGTAACTGGCAGAGGCAAGATTCAAACTCAGGACTCATTCAACGGCATAAAACGTAGCCCTCTCTGTCTGGTATCCCCAAGAGCCAAACTGCACTGTTTTTTTTTGTTTGTTTTTGTTTCCAGAGCAGAGTAGCCAGGGTAAAACCTGGGGTAAAATTGGTTTTCGTGCAAGCGAGAACTAGGCATCCAAACGAACTCATCCTCCTCTGTTCTGGTGTTTCAGAAAACTCCACCCAACTCTCTGCTGCTCATCTTTGGAAGCCATGTAGTATGATGTATATCCATCTCACCACCATTTCCTGAGAGACACAGCGTTTCCGATTCTAGTTGTCTTTTTACAGGACGGTTATTTACAACAGATCACAACTGTTTACACCCTCAAAGGATGAATGCTGCCATCATTGGGGAGGGTCTTAGGTGCTGTAGGTTCAGCCAGCAACCAAAAGGAAGAGAAAGATCAAAGCTATGCTTAATTATGGAATATCTGAAGGGAAATTAACTGTAACAACATCTATTCATCCATCAATTCATCCATCCATCCATCCATCCATTCATTTAGGCACAACAAATACTTATTAGTTTCATTTGCATTTATATATTTCAAACTCCTGCTTTGGATGTGCCTGACATTGCCTTAAATTAACAAATAGTGTGTAAATCTGAATATGTATGTATGTATGTATGTATCTATGTGTGTGTTAGTCTATGCATATATGTGTGCCCATGTATGTGTACATGCATGTATGTGTCTGTGTGCATATATGTATATATGCATATATGTAAGTATTTGCATTTGTGCATATGTGTTGGGTATGTGGGTATGTACCTGTGTGTATATTTGTTTATATGTATGTATATATTTGTGTATGTATGTATAAGTTTTATGTGTGTGTGTGAGAGAGAGACAGAGAGAGAGAGACAGAGAGAGAGAGACAGAGAGAGAGAGAGACTCTCTAGACTTAAAAACTCACTCAAGGCCACAAAGCTAATAAATGGCAAGACCAGTTTTGGGACCTGGTCAAACCCTAGCAACACTCTCCTTTATAATTCCATGCCACCAAGGAAGCCAGTGCTTTGGAGGTATACCACAGGGGGGATGACGCAGACTTTCAGCCCAATCCCAATGATACGGTTTCCTCAGGACATGCAGATTGATGGTCTGTNTTTTATGAGTCCATACCTCTGAAAGGGGTTTGTGTGTTACAAGAGAACTCAAAAAGAAAAGCAAGAGGCTTCACAGACCATAATAATAACTGGAATGTAACCTCAGACTCACTTTATAAGTCATGCCTCCCAGATATTCCTTCTGCAAAGAACTTTTGAGAATTTCTTTCAAATCATGACCAGAGTCTTCCAATTTATCTTCAGACATCCAATAGTAATCCATTCTCTGATGCAATGCTTGCTAAAAAGAAAGAAATTTCAAAATATCGTACACCAAGTCCCAATGGAATGAACTAGAAGGTTCAAGATGTCAAGCACCTACACCTCTGATGCCTGTACCACTTGTGTTAATGAAAAATCTTCAGAACACTCCATGAGCGCCCTGTGCCAACCTCTCTGCAGGAAGCACCCTGGGATGGTCACCCCATTTTACAGAAGAGAAAACTGAGGTATAACAACTTTCAATATCATGACTAGCCAATCAGATGATGAGGAAGCTAGCTGATGTGTCTGTAAGATACTGCAATTAAATGGTGTGGGGCAAATAAAAACTAAAGAAATAAGATAAGACTTCAAATGACCAAGATCAAGCTACAGAAGAAAACTGATGAGTAAGAAGTCCTAACAGAGGAAAACCACATCGATTGTGTTGTAAGATGGGTCCACAGGGCCTGACAAAATATTTGGTCTTTTGGCCATGGTGAATAAACAGCTGGTAGGAAACAGAGAAGCAGTATGTGCTCAGTGAGGGTATTAAAACTCCTANAACGCTTGCCTCACAAACATTTTCTAACCAAGGTTTAAGAAAATCAACAGCCTGGCCCTGCAGGTACTATGGTAGGGCTCACTCCTCATCTGAGAGGGTGCTTTGGCTCAGGCCATGTCAGGCTATGTTAGCATCCCTCACTGAGGAGAGAACACCAGCTCGGCACCAGATTGACAGCATGTATCTGATATTCACCGGGTGTGGGCACCAGAGATGGAATCGGAAAGTCCCTACCACTGTTGGTTCACATCCTACCGTGGAAGGTCCTTCTGACAAATATTTCATAGTGACCTTAAAACCAACCAGTATTTGTGGAGCGAAATGACTGGCAAACAGCCATTACCTCTGATGTAGAAAAATACCAGCAGCTCTCTCAGTCTCTAAAGCCTTCAAGGAGACCCTCACATGAAGTAGTCCTTATAACCCATGTGATTTTTTTTTTTTGCACTCCCCCTTTGTGGAGATATCTTTTACACATGACTTAAAGGGGAAAGAGGGGAAAAAGGAAGAAGAAAACGTAAGAAAAAGAAAACCTGTCTGAAATGAAAAATTCCAATTCTTCCCTTTGTAAAAATCCCGCAAGCCCAGTGAGCTGCCCCTCCCCCTTGATCCAGGCCTCTCTGTGTTTCCAGGCGAAGGGGTTGAAAAACATTGTCCTGCTGTATTGAGAATGACATCTGACAGAGCTCCGTGGTGTCCTAACTTGGGTGAATTTAAATGACAAGCTTGGCTTTCTGAGTCCTGGACCCTCTTTTACAATAGAACAGCTTGACTGCTGCCTGGTGGAGAGGTAAAAGCAGAAGAATCAAAGTTTCCTTCGAATCCCCAGTGGTGCCATTGACCTGTCGGAAGGTTGTGACCCACCCCTGGTAATCCATGCAAATCAGATGCTTCCAATTTGCCGTTCTGATTGGAGTACCACACCTTTAACTTCGGGAGGCACCCCCNGAGCAAAGACCCTATCACAGACTCCAATTCATCTCTCCTTTTCTCCTTCTTCAAAAACATGATGACAACTGATTTCCTTCCCGCCCCGCCCTTGATCAGTCAGGGAAGACTGTCTGATGGCTCCCTGATTAGCATCCAGGCAGAGGCAGCATGTTTTTTTCATAGACTAATGTTATTACCTAAATCATAAGCCTCTTGCTCTCGGCATTTTCCCCCCCACAGACGGGTTAATATACACATCCCGCTGCTGTTATCGCTTTTGCTAACAGTCACCTGGTCATTTTTATAACAGAGAGGAGAAAGGGCTGGCACATCTGGGCGTGAGTGTCCCAGTGAGAGCATGTCATAGGACCAAAAGCACTGTTTGCAAAGCATCCCGTTCAACACCGAACACTTGCCCACAGTCAATGCCATGTGTCATTCATGTTTTGAGAAGAAATATTCATAAGAAAAGGATGTTTTTAAGGCCAGTGTTTTAAGTATCAACCTATGATTGTCCTTCTGTCTCATAGCATGCCCCCACTGTCACTTAGATCTTGAATGGGACCAGAATCTTTATGTATCATATCAAGGTAATTGGAAATCCAAGGAGGGTTATGTAAACTATTTTTAATAAATTGGCTTTTTTCTGAAACTTGGAAAACTACTGCATTAATGAACTCCTGGATATTTAACAAATCTGAACAGTAAACAAGTCATAGACACATTGCCTACATTTTATAAAAAATAATATTCCTAATAGCAAAGAAGCAAATAAGTGAAACCAAAACTATAAGGGAAACCTCTTTTTGAAGGATATTAAATATTTAAATAAAGGCTTATTTTTTCAATTTATTATAGGTGTCACTGTTTTAAGTCTTTTTGGGGGGGGGTTGGGGCATGAGACAGGGTTCCTCTGTGTAGCCCTGGCTGTCCTGGAACTCACTCTGTAGACCAGGCTCAGAGATCTGTCTACCTCTGTCTTTTCAATCTTTAACATAATTTTACTCAGTATCTAGGATTCCTCTGAGACTAAAAGTGGTTTTATTGTCCATATATAAGGATAAATAAGCAATTCCAGTATAAAAATGAGAGGGTTACAGAATTAGACATACTATATANATATGCTATACAGCCATAGGAATTAAAATCATACTGTAAGGGACTCCGACCAGACAAATGAAATCAATGAATCTATTTACTCTTGGTTGGGGTCAGTATTCAAAACAGTAGAACTGATTCCTTCCGTGTCCTCGGAGTTCCAGCAGCAAACCCACCCCCTTTCCCGTGTGCCAGGGCAGGCCATTTTTACTGATGAAGGGGGAAGTGAACTAAAGAAGGAAAAGAAGCGAGGAGCTCAAGGCAGCAGCCATTCGCCCACCGGCGCAAAAGCGTTGTATCAGCTGAAGATCCATGCCAAACATATTGATAATGAAGAAGGCATCATAAATTGTCAGGAAAAGTCAAGCTGATTCAAAACTGCCACTAAAATAAATGTTAATTATTTAGAAAAAAATTAATTGACTGCTATTATATAATGCCACCCACTAAAAATGCATTCCAGAAATAGTAGGAAGGCTACACGGGAAAGTGAAGGCAGCAAAGAATGTGTGTGTATTATATATGCACGCATTCATATATAATATATACAAATGAATATTTATGTGACCCTAGGAAAGGGAAGACCTTACTAAGCATAAATGAAAAGGATGAGTCAAGCGCCAAGTCACTGGAGAGGCTGAGGCAGGATTACCACAAATTCAAAGCCATTTCAGGCAACAGAGTGTGAGTTCCAGGTTAGTTTTGGCTACAGAAAGCCAAAATTTGGGTTAGGTAGAGGTTTCAGCAGGTGAGGATATTTACCACCAAGACTGATAAGCTCAGTTAGTTCTGGGAACCACATGGTTGAGGGGAAAAAAATGAACTCTCTCCAGTTGTCCACTGGATTCCATTCTGAGATATGTGTTCTTACATACACACACACAGACATAAATGAAAAACAAACACACAGAAATAGAAATAAAGTTTAAAGGAAATGATCAATAGAGTTAATTACATTAACATTTTAGATTTCTAAATTGAAGACAAATGAGAAAAAAAATATTTGAAAGATAGACTAGAGGGGAAAAAACAAAGTTCCCTGGTGGTTTCAAAGTGTGTCTACAAATCCTTAAGTTTGTCACACAAACTTAAGAGAAATTCAGNGACTCTCAGAAGGGAGGTGAACTAGGATTTGCTGGTGTGTAACAGACCTGGGGTGCAACATGAAACCTCAAGGCTGAGTCAAAAAGAGTTTCTTCCCAGTTTGCTTCTCTAGCCTCAAGAAGTCTGGAAAGCCAGCTGCCCTGTCCTAGTGACACTTGAATAGCTGGGAAAGTCCTCACATGGGTTGACAAGCATGTGCCCACAGCCTTATGCATAAGCGGCCGTGGAAAGGGAACCCCCAGTCCCAAAGAGTCCTTCCTGCAACTGTGGCCATTCATAAACTCCTGTNACAATAAATACACACTGTTCCATCTGTTTTAGTGTGTCCTGTTTTTATTTTTGAGATAAGGTCTCTCTGTGTGTTTCAGGCTCCTATACCCCTGCCTTAGCTTCCAAAGTACTAGGATTAAAGGCCTGTGTCTCCATGTTCCATCCATGTATTTATTTATTTATTCTTCTTTATTATACTTTTTTACCATTTATTGTTTTAAACTTAAAATGCATGAGAAGAAAAAGATGAAGAAAAAAATTAATAGGTAATTAAAATAAAGAATGAAAAATATATGCCGGACAACACACACACACACACACACACACACACAAAAAAAAAAAACAAGTCTCACAGATCTCAAAATGCAGACTGCAATTGGAAGCAAAGAATGTATTTCAGCTGATTAAGTAGGCAGCTTCTTGGCAGAATCCTTGGCTGAAGCCAGTGAGCAGCATTGCTTCTAACACATGGGAGTGTAAACAGGTGTCATGTTTCTGGAGGGAAAACTCAGCTGCAACGCAACAAAAGGCTTAAAAATATCCATCTCCTTTAAATCAAAGAGCACCCTTCTAGAAGCTGAGCCTAAAGACAAAAACTCAGATCAGGACCCAAAAAATTCGAACACAAGACATCCCATTTTAACAACAGCAAAAGAAAAAAATTATGAAAATGGGCTAAGGATGCCAAAGCAGAAGGATGTTTTAATAAATGATGTTCATGGGCTATAATGTCCTGCAAGTTATTTCAAGCCTTATGCAATACTTTCAAACATAATATAGTCAATGAGAAAGCACACTGCAAAACAATGTAATTNTGTTTTATAAATATACAATGCTGATATGCAGAGAATATTCTAAAAACAAAACTAGAAAAGTGTAAAAGGATACTTTCTTCAAGTCCAAATTATTTTTAAAAATGTTTACTTTTCTGTCTATGACTTTCAAATTTCCTTCAAAGAACATAATTAGGTCATTTATTTCTTTTTATTTTAATTTTTTCAAGTCATTTTAGGGACATGAGATAAGGGACATGCTTACTCCTTGCACTCAGTATGACTCTCATCTGTGAGAGTCATTTCTATCATTAAAAAATTATACAAACACACATATATGTATCTGTGTGTGAGCATGTGTGTCTGTACTTGGCTAAGTTTCAGGTTGGAGAGAGTCTTTATAAAAGGAAAGAAAAGTGAAAAACCTAAATTCTGGGAAGACTTTTCCCAGGTAAGACAGAACAGACTTGATAGCACTCAGCCAAAACCTGAGTAGTTAGTGATACAAACACAATCTTATTTGTGTCCACTTTGTATCTGTGGGATACACAAACCAATTAACCATCTTTTCACACAAACACTGAAGGTTGCCCACTGTGGAAGACTTGGACTAATGCTAGTGGTGTCACAGGACTTGACCAAAGCAATCTGATAAGGGCTGTGATGGCTTGTGGGCAGTACAAATGAGGAAATAATATTGTCAACATTTAGCCCATCCACAAATACAGACAGACCCCTTCTCACTTGTCCTGAAAATGAAATAGGCATTTCCTAGTTACCTCCCTATAAGAAAGCAAAGGAACACATGAGACCCAGTGTTTCTGACTGGAAAGCCTCTGAGTCCAGGCTTGTAATAGAATCACATGAAGCCACCAAGAACTGGGGGAAGATGGGTAGTCCAGGATGCTCAGAGGCCATGTGCTTCCAGGCCTTTATTATGAATATGCCAGTGTGCAACTTTCAACTGCGCACGCCCCAGGAATGCTTTTCAGAATTGGGAAGACTGTCTACTGTCTATGCTATGAACTAGTGTCCCTGTGGTAAACCTTTGTTTACCAGAATGTAACTTATTCCACCCTATTCCTAGTCCTTTGCCAACTCTAACCACTTTCTGAATNCATACTGGGTTTTTTGTTTGTTTTNAAAAAGCATACTTTTTTCAAAGACGTGAAGCCCATATGAAGGTTTTCAGGGCAGGGTAAAGATCAATTAATTAGAGGTACAAAAAGTAGCGACTAAACCCACCTGTGGGACCAGGGTCAGCTCTGTGGCCTCCNTTTTCTCTTCTTTCAGGATGTTTGTTTGGATTGTGAGTAAGTTCTATTCTAACAAGAAAGGCCCCCAGTTCTATGACTGAAGGAAACAATTCAGGAGAGTCAGTTCCTATTTAACCCCAGCCCAGGCTCCCACAGTATACCCAATAACCACCCTGTCATTTAACAAAGACAATGAACTCCTTTACCAGCAAGGAGGCAGAGCACTCACAAGGCACTCCAAGTCTCTTTTAACTTCTTGGTGGCTCACGGATCGCATTTTCCCTTGCAGGCTGTGGCAAGCCAGCAGTGAATGGTACATACTGAACAGCACTCTGCTCAAATGTCTATTCTGTTCTAGGACAATTATAGTTCCCACCAGATCTGAAGTTCTAAAGAAAACTTTCCTGGACATACTCTTGAGTCTTAAAAAAANGTTCAGAGNTTTACNTCAGAAAACAAACGNTTTCCCAACAGCTTTGCAGTGATACTGTGTCATTAACTTTAAGAGAATGACAACATGGGCTTCTTTCAAAAGNTCATCTCCAACATCTGGTCACAGTGAGAAGCNCTATGGGACTGACTCCAAGACATGTCACAACCCAGGCTTACAGAAGACGGCCAAAATCCATTACAAAGCATTTCTCTCTGATTGGAAACCATTTTTGCTCCCCCTTGTAGCCTCTGTAGGTGTCTACTCACATGTGAAACACCACAGAGTGGATGAAGTGAAAGGGGAGTAACACCAGGGAGACAGCATTTTCAAAAGAGCTAGCAGAGGAGACAATGTCAGCGATCCATCACATAACTTGAGGGAGAAAAAAGAGAGAGAAAATAAAACACAGCAAAAGAAAAAACGAAGAGGGAGAACCAAAGCGTGGAAGTTTGACATCAGAAAGTCCACATCAGCTATCAGGGAAAACAGTGATAGGCATGTGGGCTCACGCACTGTAAGTCCAATTATTCAGGAGGCTGAGGCAGCAGGATATCAAGTTCCAGGCCAGTCTAGACTACGCGTAGAGAAAGAAGGAAGGAAAGGAGAAGTGGGGGGGGAGGAAGAGGAGAGGGGAGGGAACAGGAGAGAAGGGAGGAGAAGAGATAGTATACAACGGAATATCTAACCAAGAAAATGTTGTAGCATTTTCCTTTGCACACCCTATTAGAAGGTAATCTGCTGGGATCTTTTCTTTCTTTCCTTCCCAAAATGTTAATGAATTTCCCCTTTTGAAGTAGACACANCAGTTGGAAACAGCAGTAGGAAACAAATGTTAACACCATGGTCTCTGCCATACAGGAGCTCTGTTGTGGGGAAACTACACAGTAAGTTGTTACTGTGTCAAGTGAAAACACACTATGATAAAAAGTGGGGTGCACAGGAATGGGTCTGAAAAGCATCAAATGCTGTAATCTGACCTGTGGATAANCCACAGACAGCCGAAAGAAAAGGGAGGCCAAAGAAAGCCAAGACAGACATTANGGAATCAGATGCATAAGCAACAGTCATCCAGTTATGTCAGTATGAGATGGCCCAGCAAGAGGAGAGTAGCAGGGATGGAGGCAGGGATACCACAGACAAGTGTGGGCTTAGACTTTTGTCTCTAAGACAACAAGGAGCCAGACTGTCCAAATGACCTGTCTTCAAGCAGGAGACTGATGTAAGAAAGATCATTCTAGGACTGAGGGAGATGACTCACTGAGTAAAGCCAGTGGGTTACTCTAAAAACCTGAATGAGAGATGCTGGTCCACTTTACCCAACAAGTAGAATAGGGTGGAAAGGACTAAACAAACATGAGAGACAGCTAAGGGTGCCCAAAGGTGCGTGGAGCTTTAACTGACCACCTTAGCTAGTGATACAGCTCAGTTGGTAGAGTCCCTAATTTGTACACATGAAGTCCTGGGTTCCAGCCCGGTGCAATCACAGAAACACATCTGTACTCTTGGCCCNGCACATCACCAATCCCAGAAGCATCCCAAGTTCACCAAAGTTTAAGGAAGGACTCAGGGTTTGGCAGAATCCCTAAGAACTGCTAATACAACCCTCCAAGTTCCTCAGACAGGTGGGGCCCACTTAGAACCAAGANNCCTCATTTTCTTTGCTTCTTTGACTGAAGCAGACAGCATGATAGACTGTTTATTCTAGAGGAACAACAATGCATTTTTTACTTCACATGGGACATGACATCTGTCTACAAGTTAAAAAAAAAAAGAATATGGGGTTTCAAGTAGTGGAAATGCCACAAATCCCCAGGATGTTTAAGAAAATCTTTTACATTTGTCAAACAGATCTAACTTCAGTAAACAGAGATATCTTAAGACATGATGCATCAAACAAATACTCCAAAGTGTCAAGATATCTGGTAACCAGACTAAAGAGGTTGAAAATAGCATCGGACTGTGAGTCAGAAACTGTGGTGTTTAGCTCTGCCTTATCACTGGTTGTATAAGAATTGTGCTCCCATGCCTTCACTTGAGAGAGACGGAACGAAAGGGCTTCTAAGTTAGCTTGCTGATTGTGTGACCACCACACAGTTGCACCAGAAAAGCGTTAGAGTGCTGGTTCAAATCACCCATCTCCTTCGCAGCCAGCGCGAAACCTCGCACGTCTTTCCCACATATTATTTGCAGGCAGAAAGAAAGGTTGTGGGAGTGCAGGACGAATGTAAACTTGTGCCCAATGAATTTTCCTGTTTCTTTAACCATCCCAGTTGTACTTTGCATCTGTAGGAAGACGAACACCTTTCCAAAGTTAAAAGGTTTAGCGATGAGGAGAGAGATTGCAGCACCTTGGCATTTGTTTTGAAAGGCCCTCCCAGTTAAGTCACAGTGACTCACTCATGAAAATTCTGTGTTTATCCTTGAAACCTTCTGTAGCATTTGAGTTTAAAACAGCTCCTCTTAAATGTTGATCTAAACTTTGGGATTGAAGTAGGCCCACACCACCTGTCTTTAAGTTGGCATAAATGTTATAAAGTGGGAAGGCATACTTTTTCCAATCCTTGTCTCTAAGCAGACCCATATGTAAATTTCACACAGTAGTATTTAGTAGCATAATTAATCCCTACTTTATGTTATGAGTAATATTTCCTATTCCCGACCCTGTGACGTCCTTTAAGAAGATCCATGTTCCAATTAGACTAGCCCATCGGCGCTCTTTTAATGAGCAGATTAATCATTCAGATGGGTACAACGGTGTCATCACAGGTTTTAAATATGATCATCTACATCCTAATGGTGCAGCAGAGCCTTGGCTTAGAGCAAAAAAAAAAAAAGATGTGTATAAGAGACAGGATGGGTACAACGGTGTCATCACAGGTTTTAAATATGATCATCTACATCCTAATGGTGCAGCAGAGCCTTGGCTTAGAGCAAAAAAAAAAAAGGTAGACAGAATTGGGGAGAGTTTCATTTTGTTCTCTATCTGGACCCATTCAAGATACAGGAAACCTTGAGTGGTGCAGAGGGGCCGATTTGGGCAAGTCATCATAATTCAGTTCCCACCATCATTTCTCCAAGAAGTCACATTCATTGGCTCCCTGAAGGGCTTGCTGGCATGTGTGACTTGGAAGTGGAGAGATTTATTTTTTTATTGCATATTTTCTTGGTTGTTCAGCACTTCTTTTCCAACTCCATGCTCATCTTCCTTTCTGTGAGAAGAAAGGACTAGGAAAGGAATTTGTAAATGACTTATTTATTTCACAAATTTATTTATTTACTTATATAGTTTGAGACAAGGTCTCACTATGCAGCCCTGGCTAGTATGGAACTCAAATATGTAGACCAGGCTGATCTTGAACTCACAGAGATCCTCCTGCCTCTGCTCCCAAGTGCTGAGATTAAAGTGGTGTACCACCACACCCAGTATGATAGCAGTTTTAAAATAAAATTTTGATTTTGGGCAAGACTCACCTATGTTACTCAAGTTGCTCTCTATGGATGTACAAGAGGACAAAGGAGAGAGAGAGACAGAGACACAGGCACAGAGAGGGACAGACAATGCCATGCCTGCCTTTTACATGGGGTTAGAAAATACCTATTTATTTTTCAAAGCCTCCACATCCCCTCTCTACAAAAGGAGCATTATAGACAAATCCTACAGACTATCTCTGTAAAACTATTCTCTGGGCAAAAACTATTGAAAAAAATCTCTTCACAAAGAAAAGTATCACAAACAAGAATTTGCTATAAATCATTCCCCCTAACAAATCTGTATACGGTTAAATGGTGATTCACAGACTTAAGACACACAACCTAACACAGACTTTCTTTCTGTTAGGGGTTTGTTGTAATCATTACCATAAAAGCCACCAGTTTCCTTTTTGGAGGCTTTTCTTTCATATCCAGCTTCTCTGTTCAGGTAAGAGTGTCTCACTCCAAANACAGACACATGGCTTGGTCTTTAAAATGAGGTTCAATCACCTCCTTGGACCAGCNAGTCATGGTTATATTTTTAATACCAATTGCTCCTGGCCAATTTGTCTGCATCTACAGCCAAGGGTGCACTGCCAAGAAATCTCCAAAGAGAACANCGACTTGAGCTGACAGCAAAGGGTAGTAACTTGAGGCAGATGTCAAGTATATAATAAAGAGACATAATGGGGTGGTGCTGTTAATGTGCTCTGGGTACCCCAGGTTCATCAGAGGCATCTGTAATAACACCCCAAATTAC
>LZPO01055105.1:330956-375751 GCA_001675575.1 Neotoma lepida | reverse complement strand
CTGCTGCTGTCTCCACTTCCAAAAATCATGCCCTCTGGACTTAACACACTCCCATGCCCTAACTTCAGGAAAGCAGAAGAAAATCGCAGCATTTGTGGATCCCCCTCCCCCACTCACAAAACACTGCTTTNAGAGCAGAAGCTTGATANAGTGGCTCACACCTGTAATCCCAGCACTTGAGAAGCTGAGGCAGGAGCATCATCAGAAATTCAACACCAGCCTGTGCTACATAGTGAGTCCCAGACCATCCTGGTCTACAGAGTGTGACCTTGTCTCAAACGCAGCAAGGAATATTGTTAGTCATTGGATTTAGTGGTTATGGATCTTTCACCTTTGTGTTCTATTCCAGTCATCCAGGAACGTGCACTAAGAATTTTCACATGTGGAAAAGAATTACATCTTAGCTACAAAGCCAAGAATCAAAGTTTTCATGAACAAAAAAAAAGAAAGAAAGAAAGAAAGAAAGAAAGAAAGAAAGAAAGAAAGAAAGAAAGAAAGAAAAGAAAAGAAGGAAGGAAGAAGCAGACTGAATCACATATGCTCAAAATTAACCTTGCAAATCACTTATATCTTTTATAAAATACCACACATATACATTTGTATTTATGACCCATTAAAAAGTGAAAACTATTGAACTGGACTAAAGGAAGGAACAAAAGCGAGAGCCATATGCTCGTATCTGGCATAAAAGGTGTTCGGCCATTAGAAAAATAGAAATCAGGTAGAGAGTCTAGGGTATTCCTACTTGATGCTCTTGGAACTGGTGCCTATAAACTCAACAAGGCTTCCTAGTTGTGCTTCATGGAGTGTTAATAAACTGGAAAGGATGTCTGCGAAAAAAATTCGACAGAACCTAGCACCTGGAAANTGGATCTGTGTTTTCCTAGAATGGACTGTGGTACTTAGATCCGCACATCATTCTCTGAAAAGCTACATCAAAGCTCGGCTTGTAGGCTTCCATCTTTCCAAGGCACTATTCCCAGCTACACTTGGCTTCTACTCTCTTGTGTCNGGGANCTGCTCTCTCCTGGAATAGTCTTTTGGGTTGGAGATGGAGTCTTGTTTAGGTACTCAGTCATTGAAATCAGTTCAAATGTGATCAAGTTAGCTCACAATGTAGCTAAATAGAACTTGGGTGAAGCTGTGAAACTTATCTCCACCAGGACACATTCAAAGCATTTGCTCCTTTTTTTCCAACACAAACATGCTTTTAAGCAAAATTATGGCAAGCAAAAGCAGTGTGGTTCCCAGGATTTTACCATGGCTTCTGAAGAGCCCAGGTTCCAAAGGCTCTGTGCCCGTGGCTTAGATGCCAGATGTCAGGATCATTACTACTGGGACCAGGCAAGGACAGCTGGATGCACCTCTTCCAGCCAACTGAAACTCATGCTCAAGGTGTGAGATCCATTTATAGCTTTATCCTTGGATCAAAACTGACCTGCCCAGAGGAGCCACCAAAAAGGAAGACCTTCCTTGACCTCTTAAGTTGGTCTAAGAACCAAGAAAGGGCCAGCCTTAGTAGCAGAGGCCTATAATCCTAGTACTCAGGAGATAGAAGCCAGACTTGGAGGCCAGCCTGGGCTACACTGTGAGACCCTGTCTTAAAATTTTAAAAAAGGAAAAAGGATATTGGACTTTTGCCACAAATGATCACAAAGACAGAGACAGCCATAGAAGAAAGATTCATAATGAGTTCTCTAGAGGTGTATGTCTACTAAAATCAGAACACTAGTCACATACAAAATTTTAAATGTTCTTGGTAGCCACATTTTTTAAAGTTATATGACATTGGAGCTTTTTTTTCTTCCATTTTGTTTCATTGTCGTATTCAAAATACAATCCTTTTAACATACAATCAGTACAAATTGCTGGCGTGTTTTTTAATCTTCAAAATCTCCAGTGTGTATTTTACAATCAGTAGACATGTCAATTCTAACTGGCTCTTCTCAAACGGCTTAGCAGCCACATCTGGCCAGTGGTGACCACACCGGACACCATGGCTGTTAAAGAAAGCTGACCTATTCAACAACCCATAGACTAATTCTCTTTGGGCTTTCACAATGATTTACGTTTTTTTAATGAGTTGCCATGATTCAAAACCCTGACCTTTGACTTCTGTGGGAAAATCATGCCCAGTAGCTGNCTTCAGATTCACAGTATGAACATATACATGGAGACATCATGCATCTGAAAGCCACCCCTCCCCCAANGAGCATTCTCTTCCTGTTGGCCATTCTAGTCACTCCCTGTTTCTCAATACCTCACATTTCCTGCCTGGCCACCACCCAGTAGGTATAATAAATAGCAACGTCACAATCTTATGGGNCTAAAGTAACATCAAAACTATTGGCTTGTTTAATGTGGTAAATTTTGCAAAAAGAAGTGTATTTATGCATTTGTGCTCTGTTTGTTTTCCTACCACTTACCATTTATGTTACTGTGAACTCTGAATTTCAATGGGGTCACGGTGCAGAGAAGAAACAAACCCTTGCTTATTGATTCAGGAAAAGACAGGAAATCAGCCTAGGGAAGGAAGCGATCCTGGTTGTTCTGTTTTTCAAATAACTGAAGACACAAGCCTGAGAAGGCCAAGGAACATTTGAACACCTGGTTATTCAAACACACCACTAAAAGACAACCCCCAGNGAGACCAGCACGGACACATGAGTGTTTCTGCTTGTTTGTTTACTGTATCTGAGTACGGACCCCCTCAATTTCCTCTCTGTGGCTTCCATTTCTCTAAGGCTCACGTCGCACCAAGACATGCTGCCAGAGACATGCCTGTTCCCTGCTTGTGTCCCCCTTCTCTCCCCTCATATGGACAGTGAAGGACCCTCTATCACTTTTCCCCACTGCTTTTTCATCTGAGGTCAGCTAGGTCTAGTCTAAATTCTCAGGCTTCGACTCACCAATTCCCCTGTGTCAGGCCAATAACATTATCTACACAGCAGTACACTGGTTTCAGCAGTGATGTGGGAGTCAGCACCTAATGTCAGTGTTCAAGATAAAAATTACATAAAGCCAAACTAATTCTTGAAAATCCCTTAAACTCCACATAGAGTGCAGGATGCATTCACTCTTGACCTTGCACATTGATGTCTATACAGAGAAGTCTGATTATAAGCAGGTTTAATCTCAGGATTATGGGGGTGCAGATACATACTGAATGCTATACAAGACATTATTAAAATGTTCCTTTTCTCTTATAATTATTTTCCCTTTGTTGTTTTGTTCACTTATATGTAATTGGAATCAGGAAGACAAATACATACACAATGAGAGCTGACTGTGATGGTGTTTTTAATTTATTTCTTTGTTTATATGTGGGAGTGTTTTGTCTGCATGTATGTCTGTGTACCATGAGCATGCTTGGTACACTTAGAGGCCAGAAGATGGTGTTGGATCTTCTGGGACTGGAAATACAGAGGGTTGGGAGCTGCCATGTGGGTGCTGGGAATTGAAGCCTGGT
Source organism: Neotoma lepida (assembly GCA_001675575.1). Lineage (NCBI taxonomy): Eukaryota > Metazoa > Chordata > Mammalia > Rodentia > Cricetidae > Neotoma > Neotoma lepida. Next base: position 372,282 of record LZPO01055105.1, on the reverse strand, counting down.
TTTCTGGGAAAGCATCTAAATTCTTTTAACAGCTAAGCCATCTCGCCAACTCTACTGTATAAAGTTTTACTAGTTATCGCTAGCGAAGTGATTATCATGCTCCAAGTCCCTAAGCAAACTGTTTTCAACCACCCCATGATTTCATTTCCACAAAGACTCCACAATGTACTGATCTTTCTTTTGTCCCCATGTTACAGGAACAATCATGGGGTGGTTGAATAATTTGCTTCAAATCCCGCAGCTAAGAAGTAGCTGAGTTAAAACTTGAACTAAGTCTGCCAACTGGTCCTGAAGCCAAAGCCTCCAGTTTCACTCCTGACTGTCAACTGAAAATGAATCTATAATTGCTATCCACCGAGTCTCAGAGGCACTCATCTCCTCTCAGGCAGACTCCCAGCCGCCCCAGATCTTAGAGCTACCCCATATTCCCTNCCCTGCAAACGTTTCTGTCGTCTCCAATCACCGAGAGTCCAGTAACTGTTTACAGATGGTCAGTGCTTCATACCAAAAGTTCAGAAGACACCCAAGCCAGCCATAATTCCCACGGCTGGAGGAAAGTCTTCAAATGTTTATTATTTAGAATCCACTGGGGGTAAAGGCCCCCTCCCTCCCAAGACTCCATGAGAAAGCACTTTAGAAAGCCACCACGTGATTTACATTTTCTCATTTTCTTCTGTAAAAATTATAAATCTCTGCATAATTTCCCACAACATTTAACAGGAGAATATTTAAACTAAGAAGTGTCTTGTGGACATAAATGTCAGGCTCACATAACTAAGTATGTCACATTATATAACTAAGTAATCGTCTAGACTTCCTGTGTGTCTCCTTAGAACAGTACTGTAAATATAAATGGGAAAAAAATAAGTAATAATTTATGAAAACTGATTTGCATTTCCAAATATAAAATGTGTAAAACCCAACTAATTAGCAAGAGTGAGGGCTGAGGTGTTTCTATAGCAACCATAAAAATGTTAAATTATTTTTTCTCCAAAGTGTTTTATATCTGCCTCATTAATGTTTGTTTTTCCCATTTGTTTTGTGGATATTTCCAAAGTGAAAGGTTTCAAAGACTGCAAAAACTCTCTGCTTTATCACAAAGTTCACAATGAGNTTCCTTGCTAAGAACTGCCATTGAACAGCGATGCACATTAAAACTGTATTTGGTAGAGACTCTTGTTCATGCCAGAGGCTGGATCCTTTGTTCTTAGCTTCCTCCTATATTCTCCCTTTTCTCTTATTACCCCTGATTGTTATGCCTCCATCGCTACTTCAGAGATGTTAACCTAAGCTTGGGTTTTCATTCTGTACCATTTTTGGCCACCCTCATAGATCCTGAGAGGGTCTGATGCCAGCAGGAAGTCTCTGCTCACGCTCAGTGCCTTGAAGACCTCCTAGGAACCTGGGCTTGGAATACCTCTGTCCCTGGCTCTCAGTCTCCAACCTGAAACTGAGATAGACAGGACATTGTCTGTCTATAACATTCAGCCATAGCCTTTCCATAACATTCTCTAAGGGTTGTTTCAGAGGTCCCTGTTATTATCCATGTCAATACTTTTTGTTTTGTTTTTTGTTTAGGGCATTTTGTTGTTATTTTTGAGACAGAGTCCCATGTAGCCCAGATCAGAATAATAAACTCACTATACAGCCAAAGATGTTCTTGGCTTCCTAATCCTGTTCTGTGATAGTATTTTAAGTCTCCCCATGTCACCCCNGACAAACTCATTCACCAAAATGTAATAGTCCATAAGTTAGAAGGAAGAGCTCTTAGCTTTGATTCTAGAGATCAGCTGATGAGCTTCAAAGGACTAAAAGTTCCCTGAGTTTTTTGCAAACAAACTTCATCTCAGTGGGAAAGACCACAGGTTTGAAGATGGTTACACTAGGCCTTAAGGTCCCTGAGGGGTGGGCATGGTTTTGTTCACATGTAACGCAAGTCTAACATAGTCCTTGACAGGAACAAAGTTTTGCCTTCACCAACATGCTTCTACAGTGCCCCCCATTATCAACCTGCTCAATCCCTCTCAAGATTCACCCCAATTGAAAGGATGGGCCCCTATTTTCTCTCCTGGTAACCATTTCTTGTGTCTCCATGGCCAACTCAGAGTTCATTATTCTACACACAGCTACAAATTCCCTTACATATTCTTTATCCTAACTCTAAACTTTTATCCTAATCACAGGTAGCTCTTCTGAGTTAGTATATCTTACAACAATCCCATCTCAAAGTCCCCAAAGGAAGAGCTATGGCTCATATAACTCTTCTCCTCCCGAAGTACAAAGTACAAANCAAAAGTCACAAAAAGAAGTTGATGTTCAACAAATACATCTATCCCAAGCAAACTATGGGGGTAACTAAATTACAGTTACTGAATTATCCTCATCCATACATTGAAGAGGCACAGAATATAATAATTACATGTCGTCTAAATATAAGCATCCTCAATACAGTGACCTGTGGTGACCTATGACCTCCTCTTGAGAGGAATGGTCCCCATGTGTGCTTCAGTCTTCTCTAGGGAGCACCTTGACAATGTTGGGGTTGTTAATTCACCCCAAGTTTGTTACTCAAGCTCAAGAGCAACTCTGAATTTATTTCCTAATTTCTCCTTGCAGTTTCTTTGGTAAATTGGAGCTGATGACCCCGGTACTTCATTATGCTTTAAAGCAGTCTCCTGTTGTTCAACTGGGCATTGGGGGAACAAAAATATCTTAACATTTAACAGTTACTAATCTTGGAAGAGATTCTGGTAATCTCCTACCAACACAAAGGGCAACCACACTCACAGGAGGAAAAAAAAATGAAATCAGAGACTAATAACATTTGCTCATTTCCAAAAGTGCTGTGTTTCAGAATTCTTCCGAACAACCCAACAGTAGTTACCCAGATTCTCCAGAGTTCTAAAAAACAAAACAAAACAAGTAACTCTGACAGATGGGGCTATCAGTACACTTGCACCCAAGCAAGCACACGCACAATCCCACCTGAACATCTATAGCACACACACGTGCATGCACACACACAAAGCCAGGACCCCAAGAACTGCCCAAGCCACTTAACCCTAAGCCCAGTTGAATCCGACACTAATTCCTCGTCTTTAAGTCAGGTGTTCCTTAGACTTCTACTAAGATACTCCGCGCATCTGGTCTATAAACAATCCTGAACAATAAGGATGGATACCTTTGAGGAAGTGTACTGTTGACAAAGAGCATGTCCAGCCAACCCAGCTGGAAGGGATTCACTTATAATGCCCCCTTAGCAACAGCTATAATAATTTAATGCCATTAGTCTCAGTCTCAACTGTAAATGGCCCTAATGGACCCTGCGGTGTTCCTTCAGATTATATACTGATATCGGGGCACAGCTTTTATGCTCACATTACGGCTGCTAATTGTAAAACGCTTATGTTGGATACACTCAGAGTGTTGCAATAAGTGTCTTCAGTTAACTTCTTAAGGGCAGAGCTTTAAAAGGAGCATTTGTCAGCGGGACAAAAAAAGGCAAGAGAATGTCTCATCTGGTTTCAGCATTGAAGGGGATCCTGCAAGACGCTGATTGCCTGGCTCCTTATTTTTTTTACAACAAGCACTGTTGCTTCAAAATCTGTTAGCAGCCATCTCCTCAAAGGATTTATTTTGATAGTTCATGAATGTGTTGTCACACAGCATAATTAAAGCTTACAGAACTATTATCAAAACACAGAGGAAATATGCTCGGGGAGGCTGATGGCTACCCTGCCGCCTGTGTCTGCCGCTTCCCACAGGATGTGCCTTGACTGACCAGCTGCCTTCCAAGTCCTGACACTAGGCATATGGAGGCAAGTCAGGCCTCGGGCTAAAGTGCGCAGGCAGGCTTCAGTGAGCAATCAATTACAAGTAACAGCCAACCCCCGCTTGGTGACCGCTTGGATTCCCACCATCGCACGCTGCCAGCTTGCAACTACTTTGAATGCAATAAAACTTGTAGGGAGCCGACTCATGTGAAACTCTCCGAGATATATGGTTGGGATTAACAGTAAAAAACACTAATTAAGGATGGGCTGAGGAATTAAGGGACAGGCCGGAAAGCTTCCTGCCTTCTCGTTTGTCTGTAACAAAGGAGGAAAGGGGCTAAAAGCTGAGCCTTCTCTGTGTGCTGAACACTGGTCACCGGAGGAGGCTGCAGACTGCGGCAGCCATGGGGTGNCGGTCATGTGCTCCTCAAAGGGTCTCCTCACCTCAGCAGTATTCAAAGACAGAAGGATGCAAAAGAGGAGAGGAGGAGAAGAGAAAATTTGATAACTTTTATATTCAGAAGTTCGCTTTTTGTATATAATTTTTTAAAGTATTTTTAGTCANCAGATAAAATGAAAAAAAAGAAATGAAATTAAACAATTATATTTCCACATGACCCTGATCAGTCTTCATCTTCTCATTTCTCTTTTCGATGCAGCAAAGCCCCTGGGTTTATTTATCTGCTTTGGGAATTGGGGAGGCTTGGAACTACTCACAATAATCAGAGCTGATTCACTTGCAGAAAAGAGAATTCTTAAGCAAATATTAATTTATTTTCTATATCGGGCACCAAAATGTTCTTGCTAAAACAAATACCGTCTATGCAAATCATTTACACAAATGACTTCAGACAAAAAAAGGGGGCGGGAGGGGACCAAGAGCTCGTTGAGTGGTCTCTTTTTTAGTGTGCATTATCATGGTCACAGATGCAACATGAGAAACCTTCTGAAATGGGAATTGTGCCCATTTTACAGAGAAGGAAGTGAGAGTCAGACTGTGCAAAGCGCNGCTTGCCCACTTGTAAGAGCATGCTGAAATCCAAACCCGGATGCACTCTTTCATCCACGCTTTGCCCTTGTATCTGCAAGCAGCATCCTTGATGCCCTCTCTGTTCATGGTCCCATATTCCCACAGAATTAGGCCTTTGGAACTAAAAGCCCTTCCTCTATCATATTATATTAGTAAAGCTACAAATTTATAAACAACAATAATTCTTTAGTTCTTTGACATTTTTATACAGTGTATTTTATTCACTTTCCTTCCCCCAGCTTCTCCCAGATCCATCACCTCTTCTTGTCCTACCCACCCAATTTTGTGACTCTTTAAGCCCACTGGGTCCAATTTGCACTGCCCTATACTCTTGGATGTGTAGCCTTCCCTGAGGGCAGGGTCCACCTACACCAGGGGCCACACTCTTAATGAAAACCGACTCGCCCTCTCCCAGCAGCTCCTCAACTGCAGGCTTTCTGGCCACCGCCCCTCCCCATGCTGGGATTCTGTCTGGCTTGAGCTTGCATGGGCCTTGGGCATGCTGTCATTATTACTGTGAGTTCATTGGTTCAACTCCCCTACTGTGTCCAGAAAAACAGTCTCCTTGTAGTCACCCACAGCTTCTGGATCTTTCCCTCTTTCCTGACCCTGAAGAGGAGAGGAGATGACATACGTGTCCCACTTAGGGCTGAGCGTTCCACAGTCTCTTATTCTCTCTACCTTGAGTGGTTGTCNGTCTTATACTACAGTTTGATTTAATTTTTTATATTACTTTCTTTTTTACTTACAATAGCAAACTTCTAACAGCCAATTTCCATATCATGTCACCTACTCTGTCCAGATATATAAAAGTCAGAGACACATCCTGAAAGAGTAGTCACTAATGTGCTGCTCACTATGAAAAATATGACATAGAGGACAGTCCATGCAAAAAGCGCTCACTCCTGCAGGTCTAAATAAAACCACCTTTATGTTACGATTTTACTTTTGACTTCGTGTATATGCTGTGGAGTGGGGTACGTGTGANCAGACTGTCTATGGAGACCAGAAAAGGGCATTGTATCACGGTATTCCCTGGTGCAGNGAACCCAGCTCAGGTCCTGTGTGAGAATAGTATGAAGTCTTAACCACTGAGCCATTTCTCTAGCCCCCTAAAAACCTATCTTAAGTTAAAGCAATAGATGTGCTAACAATGGAAGGGGAACATCTCATGGGGCTGCACACGAAGACCAAGAATTATAGACAGCTNCGGAACGCTGAGATCTGAAGAACTGGTCCTCCCCAGAGATGAGCCTCCTATTGGTTCTCCAATACTGAATACTCAGCCCTGAAAACATACACATACAAGTAACACTAAACAGACTGAGCAAGTTATATTTATATAGTTTGCATACACACAAAAAATAATGATTTTTTTTAAAAAAAGCCATGAATTTGAGAGGGAGCAAAAGGGGATTTGAGAGAGAGGGGATATGGGAGGGGTTCGAAGGAGGAAATATTGTACTTACATTTTCATTTTTAATAAATACAAATCTTAAGCTGTATATGGAGCTGGAGTAAAGAGTGGAAGGGATAGGGTCACCTGAAACCATGTATATTCTCTCTCTCTCTCTCTCTCTCTCTCTCTCTCTCTCTCTCTCTCCTCTCTCTCTCTCTCTCTCATTTTTATATTAGTATCCATAAATTATAGATAATGGGTATGGGTTTCATTTGGACATTTTCATACAAGTATATGGTGTATTTTGATCATTTTCCTTCCCCTTCCCCTCTGGCCCTCTCATGTCTCCTTCCCACCCCTGTCCCCTTCCCACTACGGACCCCATTCTCACTCATCTCTCCTTCCCACTACTGTTCCCTTCCCATTACTGTCACCTTTCTACCCCTGTGGATCCTCTTCCCAAAGAGCCCATTTCCACTTTGATGTCTTTTAATAGTTCACAGCTTGATGTTTTTGTCTCTTTAGAATCAAAATTGTTTCTTTCGATTACTCCTGTCATCACTCAGTCTAGGAAATACAAACCGTGGGTGGAGAGTGGTTGGAATGCAACAGTATTCAGTGCAAGCTCTTCATACCTAAGGTGGCCACCCNAGATGCTGTGATCCCAGAACCCTTACACATGCTACAAAGCCGTTTCTGCAATTCCAGTTCTTCACAGATCCAAGCAAAGGAATCACCAAGATAAAGTTAATAGTCTTCCCATTACTTGCTGGGAAATTCTTTGAGAATATAAACCTCACCTTCACAAACCTCATACCTATCTCAATGCTGTCAAGCTGGGATTGCAAAATAAGAATGGTGTTTAACCAATACACCTACCAGAACCTTAACCTTTTAGAAACTATGCAATTTTTCTAATATTATGATTCTTGCCTTATATNGGTATACATATACAAAAATTGAAACAAAGCAAAGCAAAAAATCAGAACTCAATAATCTAATGCCACAGAGAAAAGTCCTCTAACCTGGCCATTCTGCTCAGCTTCTAATGTTTAGCTATTTCCAAAAACAAAGATGAAGACTAGTCAAAAGTATGCCACAGACTAAGGCCATGATACAAGCCGACACTGTTCAATAAAGTGACTCTTTGTGTGATTCTTTGTTTGGTCATTTTGAGACAGGGTTTCATGTATCCCAGACTGGCCTCAAACTCTCTATGTTAACAAGGATGACTTTGAACTTTTGATCTTCCTGAGCACAGGGAGTACAGTTGTGCTCTGCCACATCCATTTTATACAGCACTGCTGATCCAACCCAATGCTTCATGCACGCCAGGCTAGATTCTACCAAATGAGCTACATCTCATCTCAAGGTAATACTAGATTGACTCTGGAAATAGGGATGGGCTCCTTTAGAAGATAAACATCTGACTGGGTACACACACGTTGCAGAATCATTTGTAAGTGAGAGTGGACACTAATCAGAAGCCACACCTACTGGATTTGAAAGCAGATGTGAATCAACAGAAATGAGTGAAGTCTGTNGNTCAGCAGGCATGGTCAGCCACAAACACTGAAGTTGCGTTGGAACATCATGCTTACAATACTGAGGCAGGTAAGAAAAGCCACCTTATCTGTGAGAGTCCTGTTCTAAAGGCTGCACTGTGACTAGTGTCCAGTGGCATGAAGTTATTTATGCTACAGGCCATCAAGATCATGAGCTTGGAAGGAAGCATATACATGGGCAGGATAATGTGCAGGAACCTCTGGCCACCAAAGTTCTGCATTTGCTTGGTCAGTCAGACAAAGTCGGCCCACACAGAAGGCATCTGTCTGACCTCCCTTTCCAGGGCAGAGGTCAAAGGAGACAGAAAGTGAATCACCTCCACCATGCAGTGGTTTATAGCAGTCTTCTTTGCCATCAGGTGCTATGTCTCTCTGGCTCTTCTCTTCTTGTATTTTACATTTGCCCACGGATGTTAGAGAATTCACCAACAAGAAAGACAACTAAATGACCTCCAGAGAGGTAAAAAGGAGGAGGCAATGAGATATCTAAGTGCATATAAGATGTCCGAGTATATAATCTCTAGATGTTGCACCAAAGAAAAAACCTTTAAACTTGTGCTTGAATATGTGAATTATGATTTTTGTTTTTCCCACACAGTGTATACATGATGTGACATGCTTTATTTATTGTAGCTGATTTATCCTCACTGTTTTATTGTTGACCAGCTTTTATTTCTTCTTTAACCTTATTAACCCTTGCTGGTATTTGACAGCTTAACACCCTCCATCACTCTGCAACATTCACTCTGAGAACCGACGTGGAACTAATGGCAGCCTTTTTATTTCCAATCTCTGAGGTCACCAGCAGCTGCCCCAGCCTGAACCCGGTAAGATTTTTCCATAGGTAGTTCTCTTTCAATGGATCGTCTCCTTAATGTATCTCTACAGGTCTGTCTAGATGTTTGAAATGAGATGTGATTCCTGCTACCTTTGGTCAATGCCAGCATACACCTAAGAATAAGAGGAATAAGTTTTACTATTAGAAAGAAAGAAGAGGGGAAAAGACCAGAGCAATTCAAGCGAAACAACTTGGTGATTTTCTTCTTGGGCGTTTTACCACCTTTCAAGTTACATTCCAGGAGCATCCATTGGGGAACACCTTTGATTGTCTCCACAAAATACAGCAGGGAAACAAATGCCCCCAACTTCTACTGCCGGCTAGAAGTGTGAATGAAACAGAGCATGGTCAGAGAGGCTTCCTAGCTCTGCTTTTCAGCCTGGATTGATTAACTCTAATAAATTCAGGGAGGTGATTTCAGATGATAACTGTCAAGCTGGATCTCACAGCCTGTTGTTTATTATTTCACACGGCTCAGGGGCTCAGTCTCTGACATTTGCCACCCTGAAAGGTCATAAAGTCAAATTCTACAGGCAGATTTAGTACGTCCTTTGGTTGAACAGTCTTCTGTGTTCATGAAGACTAGTTTTCTTAAAAATTACACTTAGNGAAGAAAAATATCAGATTGGATACAAATATCCCCAAATCAGGAAAAGCATGCTTTTGAAGAGCTGAGTCGGTCATGAACACTTGACATCGCAAGAGAAGAGGCTACATGGAGGAAAGCTAACCAATGCTAACAAACCAAGCAAACAATAGTTANTAACTGTCTGGGTGAAAATAACAATTGCCCACTGATAAGGATGGGTGCCCTGGTCTGAGTGCCCACAGAGTCCTGAGCTGACCTACATTGCTCTTTTCATCCCAAAATATTACCAGACTTTGCTCATCAGTACAGATGATCAGAGCCGCAGCTCACTCTTCTCCACTGCACTATACAAGTCAGAACNCCAGGCCCCACATGGTCTCTGATCAAACTTTTCTTTCCCTGAGCAAATGAAACCTTAGATACCAGCTTCTACTCCATTATACTAGTCAATGGTTTTTGAGAAACTGAAATCAAATGGCACCACAGACCGGCAAAGAGTTTTCTATTGCTTTATTTTTTTAACTATAAAGATTTCTCCATTCTTGCACCTCTCCCTGTGTCTCCAGGCTATGAGAAGACAAAGGATATATTTCTGTGCCCCTCATGAAGTCCCACTGAGGTAATCAACAAACTGAATAGTGAGTCAAAGGNAAAGATAGAGGGTCTGTCTTACATGGTTTGGGTGNTGCCTGATGAGCATTAAGCCTATCCCATTGGCTTTCCTGGATTCAGGCATCTATGTGGACCATTAGTGCGTATCCTCACAGCTGTCTCACATCCATCTGCCCCTCCACTAGGAAACAGGAAGAAGGTTTGTACAGCATTTCCGCAGGGCAAGGGTCACTGTCTATGTAGCCTGATTTTTTTTCATTAGTAAGAAATTTCCTCTCGNTACTCTAATTGCTCATTGTTGGTAGACACATGGACAACATGCTGGTTTATGCTGAAGACTTAAACACTTTCAGAGGGGACTTAAAGTCTCCTCCCACTAATCTCTGCTTTATCCTAGAGGAAGTCTGAATCCCATTGTTTCCGGGGTAAAATTCACACCTCCATCTAAGTCACCACTGCAATACCACTTATTCAGGGAGCCTTCCAGAACACAGCTCATTGGCAGACCAGGTTAGGCTTGCCCTGACATACACTTTCCCAGCACCTCATTTATTATTCAGTGCTCACTCNTGACTTCCTGTCATTCTTTCCCACACTTCTATGTCTGTGTTTTCCATACCTTAGAATGAAACAGAATCCAAAGAGATCTTACTAAACATACAAATTCCCCTTCACCTGTTCCCAGAGACTGCTTCTTGCTGAGCTTGGAATTCTTCGTTTGACCAAGATGACTCACACACAGGTGATCCTCAGATTGCACTGTCCCAAAATGTCAGCTCTTTGTCATGGTTACATTCCTATAACTCAGCACTGTACCTAGCATCTGGCAGGCACTCAACAAACACTTAATGAGCTGAAAGGNATTGGTTCTGATTCTGGTTCCTGACCTTCTGTTCCTAAGCCTCCAGCTTTCACATAACAGTTACACAGCAGTGTATGCCTCAGCTGAAGGCTGTGTAGGCCTCTACAACTTCTGAGTTGTTCATTGTACGTGTCATGTCCAAGCTTCCCAAAACCCCGTCTCCAGCTCATACNGATCTTTCATTCACTCCCTTTTGTAAGAATGAACTTTTAGCCTATTCTCTTTCCAAATAGAGCTTACAAGGGGAAAAAAATGACATGGACTTGGCAAATGAGAGTTTCTACTATTAAAAGCAGGTTGAAGTTGGGGCTTTGCGCAACTGCTTCCTACTTTCTACACTGTCTCTGTTTGAAGTGTTGAGATGGTGTTTGAAACTCCCAGCAGGCTCTAGTTGGGAGCCTCGTTAACATTAATGGGAGCTGGGNTAGAGCTGTAAAGGAATAGAAGTCCTCTGGGTCAAACCTACTGAGCNGTCCAATGGGAAGACTTGGGCTGTGGATGAGAGAGACAAGATTATCCTTAATTTCATTCTCTCCTGGACTCTGGTAACAAGGCATAAAGAGAAAGAACCCAAATAATAGAAACTGTTTGACTAAGAAAGTAGAAGGTTCTGAATGCAGGCTACAAAGACTCCAAACAAGTGCAAGGATACTGGCCTAGGGGAAGGGAAGGATGTCTTTTCATTCTACATGTATTTTTGTGGTGAACGTGAGGCTGGGATGCGATGGTGGAACAGGAGATGGACTCGCCATTCTGCAGGTGAAATGAGGATGCCATTAGTCAGGAAAGAAACAAGCAAGAATTAGGTATTTCACCTAAGAGCGAAGACCTCATCCATTTTGCTCACTGCCATGTCCCCACATCAAGTACAGTGCCTGGCACCTGGTGTGGACCAGATAAACATCTGTTAAAAGATGCATACAAGGCTGGTTGGATGGATGGAAGGATGAAAGATAAGTTGGGGGAAGTTAACAAGAAAGGATTCTCTTGGCTGGAGAGATGTCTCGGCAAGTAAAGGTGCTTGCCTAACACATCTGGTGACCTGAGGTCAAATCCCAGAACCCATGTAAAAATGGAAGGAGAAAATCAACTCCACAAGGTTGTCCTCTGACCTCCACATACACGCCAACACACACATATATACATGAGAGAGGGGAGTATTTTTTAAAGGCTTCTCCAAGAAGGTGACATTTGAGTGGGGGGAGGTCATGGGGGGAGGAGGTGAACCAGAATGAGCCAGCCAAGAATGTCCTATAGGGAAGAAGTTCCTAAGAGGAGGAACAGTAAGTTCCTGAGGCAAGAATAGACAGTGTCAAGAGGGAGTGAGACTGGGCCTCATGCCGTGTTAGGGGACAGGGGTGGGGTTGGAAATAGGAACACAGATGGACTGACAAAAACGTAGACATTAGAACTTGATGAGGACTGAACATGGGAAATAGCAAGCAGCCACGAGAATTATTTTATCCACTCAAATAAAGTCCTCTCAGAGTATCTGACACATCAAGTGGGAACACAGGGCTCTTTTGCTCCATGGAACTCTGCCAGAGTTTTGTGAAAAGAAAAGCTTAGCAGTCCGCTTTGCCAAAAAGAAAAAAAAAACTAAATAAATAAAGGAAAAATCGGAATCGTGGAATAATACATAAGACACATTACCTTTGGCAGCTGTTGTCCAAAGATTCAAGCTTGGTTAGAGTTGAGTATGGTGGCTAGCACCTGAGAGACTGAGGCAGGGTCAGAAACTTGAGGCTAAACAGAGTCACACAACAAGACTTTGTCTCAAACAACAACAAAATCCCAGCAAACTGGTAGTAAACTATTAAGCTCCCAGTAGAGAGATAGTCATCAGGAATGAAATAGGAAGGTCCCAAAATACATTGAAATAACAAATGAACATGTGGAAAATTGCCCAACGGCACCCATAGTAAGAGAAGTGTGGCCTTAAGTCAAGTCTAACTTTAAGCTATTAAAGTTGGGTGAAAGTATATTCAGTGATGCTGAATTCATAGTGCTGGCAAGGCTAGGAACTGGCTAGTGCTCTCTCACAACTAGCCAATAGAGCTGCAGCTGTTGGAAAGCAATTTGACATTAGGCATTGAGAGACAGGAACACGTTTACAATGCCTGAAGAAGTAATTCCTCTCTGGAGATTTGTCACAATGCTCTCAAAGTGTTGTTTGTTTGTTTGTTGTTTGTTGCAAAGCTCTAGGATTCTGAAGAGGTACCTCAGGACCTCTGGACAGCAAGCAGAATAATTATGGAAAGAGAAGAATGGGCATGGCTTTGGGTCCCTGTCTTAGTTACTTTCTATAGTTGTGAGGACACCATGATTGAGGCAACATAGAAGCTAGAGTTTACTTGGGGCTTACAGTTTAGAGGCTTAGAGTCCACAAGCATTGTGGCTGGAAGCTTGGGGGCATGTAGGCAGGCATGGCCCTGAAGCAGTAGCTGAGAGCTTACATTCTGATGACCCACAAATACCATAACGAAGAGAAAGAGAGGGAGAGCTATGAAATGACATGGGCTTTTGAAATCTCAAAGCCCACTTCCCATAACACACCTCCTTCAACAAGGCCACACCCACTAATCCTTCCCAAACAATCCACCAAATGAGAATCAAGTATTTATTCAAATCTATGGGGGCTGTTCTCATTTGGACACCACNGTCCGCTCCCCTCAGAACAAGCAACACAGTTCTGTTTTATGNATTCTATTTCAAACCCTCTTGAAAACCAGAGTCATACTGCTTGATATTTTTGAAAAACATATTCTCATAAAGAAATGATTGAAATTACAAAAATAANTGTGAACATGAATGGTTTCATATTTCACTATATATGAATAATAAAATGTTTACTATCTACATATAATACTGAAAATGAAAAAGATAGCATTTTAAACAATAGGAAAATAATGTACTATCCAAAATAATATGGGCTATGTAGAGACATGGAAAAAATAAATATAAATATATATATGCACATATACTACAATACATACATGTATATATACAAATATGTACAAATTTAGAACAAAGATTATAGCTGTACTATCATACTATTTTAAGTATTTTTATTTTACTTTTAATTACCTGTATGTGTGTACATAACTCCTGTGTGTGTGTCTCTGTGTGTATGTGTGTGTGTGTGTNTATGTGTGTAAGCAATATNTACTTTTAACCACTGAGCCATACCTCCAGCCCCTTATAACCTTATTGAAGTGTTAAAAATGAACATAAATTAAAAGTGCAACATAATAGACATGGTTGGATTGTTTTGCTATTTCCGTGCTTTTCTGTAACATGATTAAAAAAACTTTTTTTTTTTCTTGAGACTTAAAAATGACCCATGATGGCCAGAGACCGATGGTTTTTCATGTATCTTTCTGTTTCAACATCAAGCCAATAAGCTGGCCTAGCGGAGATGCCTAACACTTTTTGAACACATATGTATTTTTAATTAAAATCTGGTCATAAATTAAGTCCAAGAGAGGCTGGAAAGCCACGTTCCAGACCCGTTCAGAGAAAGCCTCAGGCGGTCGCACGCATTTGTGAGAATTTTCAGGAGGCTCCAAAAGGCAGAGTGAGGTAAACCATGGAGGAGCAGAGAGACAGACTGGAGAGGCAGGTCCTGAGTGTACCTGGGAAGAGGGACGGAGTCTATCTGAAGAAGCACGAGTTGCCTGGAGCACAGGAGGTGTAGCCTACGAGATGCTGAGTCCACGGGACAGCTCGCGTGAGAACGAAGGTCTAGTGAACGCTCGTGGAGAGTGGCGTGACATGTTCAGAACTGAACTTTCTGGAGACTAGCTTGTCTACAGTGTACATCATGAGGGTGGAGCTGTTAGCTGTGAAGAGTAGAGCCCAGGAGATGGGGGAAGTGATAAAAAAAAGGTGGGAGAACGGAAGGAGGGCTGGAAGTGTTAAGATTGGAGAGGAGGGCATCACCATTAAAAACGGACTACACAGACACAGACTTCTCTAGGGACGAACACAGAATCCGCTTGGACATACATCTGTCCTTAGGAAATCTGGACATTTGGGAGGAGAGGTAAGAAACTCCTTCCTCGCACCCCATCTCGACTAGCTAACCACGCATGCGTATCCAACAATTAAAGCCTCTTCGTATTCCCTAACATTTGTTTATTAGCAGTCCCAAATGTTTCCTGTGCTATATAAAGTTTACCTTTGACTTCAAGCGGGGAAGTGAAGGGCGGAGCCCTGAGAAGAGGGGGAGGGAGGCACAGTAGCTGCAGCTCCATGGCAAGAAAAACATCTCGTTTTTTAAAATAATGCATTCACTCCGAAGCCCAAGCCTAAAGGTCGCAAACTCGCACGAAGCACCAGTGATTTAGGGCTCAGTTCAGCAATGCGTGGAATGTAAAAATACACGGAAACCGCAACACAGCGGGAATGGCGCTGCGCCTCTGGCAGAAATCGCCGTTTCCCACACAGGCCCTAAATCTGACCCAGCAATGAAACTTATAAAATTTTGTAAAAATAGAACAGTTGGGAAATCTTGGCCACTTTTAGTTAAAAGAAAAACAAAACGGCCATCTTTTCTGGGTGAAATTTGAAAATCTGCCACTGCCCTCCCCTCTTGCAAGCTATGCAAACGGTAAGTTGAGGGAGGGGTATTTTCAAATGTCAAACTACATTTTCCTCTTAGTTTACCTGGCAAACGCATTCTAAGAGGCTCTGATGTTTGTAGGGTGTTTTCTAATTCATCAAGAGGCCTTCCAAGGTGTCCAGTCAAAAAACCAACGTGTGTGGCAAATGCCACTTTGAGCTGACTACTAAACACCACTTACTTACATAGCAATTATGGGTCAGAATTATCTTCCATAATCTTCCATCTGTGCCCTACGATGGTAAGTACTAGCTTCCACGATGTACCAATTTAAGGAACAGGATAAGTTCATTAGATTCCCCAGGTCTACATGGTAGCCAGGACTCAAGCCCAAACCCTTCTGATCCTAAAGTCCGGGTTCCTTCTCTTGCATTCACTCCACAGGAAGGAATTGCCCACATCTACTCACAACAATTATATTTAGAAATCAAGACATGCCACTGACGTCTTGGTCAGCACTTAACTCATTTTTCTGGACTGTTGGCCCAACACTGGCTTGAACCAGGGCTGTATTTTTTGTCTCTTATCTATATAGTANTACACACCTTAAGCAGAAGCAATTCCCTGGCTTTGTGTCAGAGCCCAAGTTAAACTATAGATCTATTCTGTAGAAACTCAGTTCAGAGTCTGTCTCCCTCCCTCCCCCCTCCCTTCCTCCCTCTCTGCCTCTCCTGGTTACCCCCCTCCCTGTAAGGCATCTCACTAATATTTATTTTGGAATTGTCATGCACCGTATTATGACACAGCCTTCTGTAAAAATGTAACAGTCGTGATTAGCACTTGAAATGAGTATATCCAGACAATGTGTTTTGCTAGATGCTTACAACCAAATTATCTCAAGAGGCTATCAAGAGCTCTCAAGTCACTGTGTTAACTCTGTTCTTCATTTAATCCAGCCCTACGCAGGCAGGAGAAAAGAGAAGGCATGATCTAAACATCACACACAAAGAAAAAGAATTCAGTCTCTCTCTCTCTCCTCTTCTACCTCCCTACCCCTCCTACATCCGCCCCCACTCCCAAACTAAATATAGAGACCAAGCATCAAAATACAGACCCGAAAATTTTCCAAAGTGGTGATCAACAGATCAGTGTCACGTGACACTGGAGACGCAAATGAGATGCCCAAACTTACACAAGCATGGAAAATGGGAAGTGGGGTGTACCTGAACACGCCTTAGGAAGCTCTGCACGCATTACCCTGCTTTATAGCCATCTCCACCAACATGCACCACAGGAAAAGCTACTGTGAGCTCCACGCCAGAACTCGGGTTTTTCCTACCATCCATAGGAAGGCTTAGATCCTGGATACAGAGATGCTAAATGATCAACAGACAGAAAGTTAGCACTGCACTCAAAGGCTTTGTTTTTTTTTTAAACATTTCCCTTATTGGAGAGAGGAAGGGAGAAAAGGCTTCCTTTCTTGACCCTACAACAAATTCCATTAAACTTCAAAAACAATGCTCTGAGGTTCTGGAGGATACAGACAGGAAACCAAAGGAAAGCTTTACAGAAAAGTTTAAAAAACGTGTTTTTTCAGAGGGAGGGTTGTATCTTGATGGTGAGAGCTCATGGCAACTGAGAACATAATTAGATTTGAATGTCATGTACTGGTGACTGGGTGTATCACACATCAAAACGGGTTTAGCATCCAGTCAGAGCAGCAGAGATGTGCAAATGCCAGTGGCCAGTAAATAATTAATGATCGCCCCCAAAGTTTACAAATGCTTCAAGTGCCCTGCGTTTTCAATTCCATCGTATTTTCAAGTTACTTGAAATTATCATTTTCTTTTTTTTGCAATGTTCATGGAGAATTTATCACCGAGACCAAAAGTCTCCATTCTACCCCCTCAAATCTTGATACTTGCTTGTTTCTTGGGGCAGTTAATTTATGAGTTTTTCTCACAGGAAAAATAAAGCTTCCCAAAAAATGGTGTGATAAATATGAGTTCGATGTCGTCACCATTGAGTTCATTATTATAAAATGTAGTGTTTGGAACGAAAACTGGGCTTGTGTCTTTATTTCATCAGTATCCATAAGTCTTAGGAGAATATTTTTGAAATTTGACCCAGATGGCTAAAATTCATCACTGAGAAAAACTGCTTCTAAGTGAGATTTGATGGAGATTTTTTTATTGGGCTTATTTGGGGGAGCACTCAAACTATACATTTTCTCCTTTAAAAAAAATAATTTGTTCCCCTCAAATGCAAAAAGGATTAATCTTGATTGTGAAATCAAGAAACAAAGATACAGGCCTATTGTGCAATAATCAGCCCACATCTCAATGAATAAGTAATATTTCTCACAAACCCAAGTTAGATAGTGGATTTATTTAACCTCTTGGGGTCAGGTAATAAATACTAAGTGAATTATTCAGCCCAATGGCTAATCAATACAATTCCATGATATATTTTTTGTGTTTCATAAAAGGTTGTACACTAAAGGCAGTGAGCAATTATGGAAATTGGGCCGGAGCGCCTCTCAATTCCTCTCCCACTTGAAACCCCAGCAGGCCACCTTGACAGCAAATCGATTAGTGCTCCAGTGAAGCGGCTCAGTGACCCTTGACCTCCTTCTAGCAGGCCTGACAGAAGAGAGAGTATTTTATATTTATTTTATTGAATTAACTCCATCTTGCCTGTACCAACGCTTTACACATATTAGGCTGGCGAGCTACAAGCTACCCTGCCATCTCTCCATTCCCCTGCTGAGCAAGCCCCGCCCCCTTCCCTGAAGATTTCTTTGTTCTGGTTTTCCTTTCACTTTTGGCCTCCATGTAGGATTCCAATCCACCCTGAGACTCAAGGAGGAGTTCCAGGTAATAAAAATAAAAAACACAGTATATAATCCTCACTGGTGCCTGCCTACCTGGTCCATTCAGGAGAGTGTGCTAACCTTCTCCTGCTGCCCCGGTAAAGACAAGGACCACTCAATAATAGCTGGCTCACCATGGAGCTGTCTGGGAACATGTTAAGGGAACAGGAATAGTTGAAAACATTTTCTACTGGAAAATCAAAACTAAATCAGAAGCCATCGGTAGTCTCTGTTATTATGACCTAATTATATTATTGTCTCTTTGAAACTATAAGAGATGGAGAACCAGAGTGATGGGGATGAGCCAGCTGAGTTGCAAGCATTGTTTCTTCAAGGAACAATAAACATTAAGACTCCCTACCAGCAACAACCACCCAAGGGATGATAATCACCAAAAAGTGTTCTTAACTTAGACTTCTGCTAAACAGAACAGCAGTTAGAAAGTACCAAAGCAACCATAAGGAGAAACTGTCAAAAAATCCAACTGCCAGCTCTGGGGATTGAACAACAGAGTATTGGTAGAAACAGTTCTAACACACAGAGCTGAAGGATGTTGGGCTATATGTGAAAGGGGAAGCATAGGATAGCGCTGTGTTACCTAGGTGATAGAATCCAACTAACTGGACTCCAGTCCCCGCTTTTCTACCTGCACTAGCTGCAGACTTTGGACCAATCACGACAGCATCTCTAAGCTTCTGCTTTTCTCTGGGCATAAGGGTGACATCAGCTGTCTGTGACAAGCAATGTTAGCTACCAGTGTTATTTAATCAGGTCCCAAAGCGTGTTCCATGGTAGAGAAGGAGTCATTTTTCATCCCTGTTTTATGAGTGAGCAGAGGGACTAAAGAATTTGGGGAATCAGAATCTACCTTCCAATTATTGCCATTTCTGGGTTCATGTACACATGGACTTAGAGGACCTTGGGGCTTAGCACCGAACAGTCACCCCTTGACTCTATTTCCCCACAGACCAAATATGGAAGCCCTCTTCCCTCACTCCAGTGGGGGAGGGCAGGACATTGTTCTAGTCTATTTATTCCTTGCCCCTGTCATAAAGGGCTGGGTCTTAGGGGAGTTATTGACTTCATGGGGACAAGGTGATGATAGATGGATTTTTTGGTATAGGAAAGAAAACTGAAAGAAGGAAGTTTGAGCTCAGAAGCAAGTCATTCCAGAATTGTGGTCAATGGCTCATTGGGGGTGGGTAGGCACCTGCAGATATTAGATTTCTGGTGGGAAGGGAAGGTCATTTAGAACCTCTCCAGCTTCTTCAGCAAGGAGGACCTCTGCCACATCTGCCACATCTGCCGCATTAGCCACCCACACATCTTCTAGGGGAGCAGGACTGAGGTCTAAGCCCATTACAAGCCCATTAGCCAGAACTGCTGCTGCACAAATGTCCTCACCCAGGCTTATGGCCAATGCCATGTGACAGGAAATGCTGGCAGCCAAGATTCTGAGGACATTATGAGGGAAGAGCGTCCTTGTTTTGTTTCTCACCCATTTTGCTCTTTGTTGTTGCAGACATGAGTTCTGCATTGTTTCTTTCAGGAGTGTTCTCCACTGGCCCACTGTTCACCACCACGGAGGACGTAGAAAAAGAGTTAATCTCTCTCTCTCTCTCTGTCTCTGTCTCTCTCTCTGTGTCTCTCTCTCTGTCTCTCTCTCTCTCCGTGTGTGTGTGTGTGTGTGTGTGTGTGTGTGTTTCTCTCTGTCTCTCCCCGCTCTCCCTCTTTCTCTGATCTTCCCTACCAAAAGCAAATCAAAGGCCTGAGGAGCAATGGGGGAAAATGATCATGAGGGAATCCACCATCCCCTACACCTTCTCTGCTCGGCATGTAGATAACATCTCTGAGAGTTTATATGTCCATGGCCAATGAAAATACCTTCTCATAGATAGACGCTCCTAGTCAACGGATTAGGTCCTAGCTATGGGACCTGATGAGAGGTATCAACAACACAGAGGTCAACAACTTAAACAACATCTAATGCAGTTGGGAACCTGCCACTTCCCTGTAAGAGGAATCTAAGGCAAGACTTCACCCTGCCTTACCTTGTCTTTATGTGCCAATAAGATGATAATACTTAGGGATTTTTCAGTGTGTGGGGGGTGGGGGGTGCTGCCTGATATGATAACATAAGGACAATTGGCAACACTTTCAAAGTTCACTTTGATCTAGTGCCCAGGAAACCACCTGCCTGTGAAAGTGTCAGACACACACAAGAGAGTCTCACCAGGAGAGTAATGCCATTGAGTAGAAAGAGACCCTGGTTCAGATGCCACCAGAGTAGGACTCTGGGCTCTCCCTTCTCTGGGCTCCCATTTGTAAAATGTAGAAGCTANTTCCTACAAGATAAACNTGATATGAGTCACAGCGGTGTGTTTACCTGAATGTGTGAGATGCCCCATTTGGGATGTTTGCTTCCTTCAAAAACTAGAATTTAACAGCCAAAAGAGTCCACCCACCCACCCCGAAGGACTAAAACAGAAATCCATTTGCTCNATCAGCTAACTCCACAACCAAAACAGAGCAAGTCCCTGGTAGAAATGATCTGGCCAGGATGTCTGCAAGCTCTCACAAGCCAGCCCTGTTGAGTCATTTTNCAGAATACCACAGAGCCTTCTGCCTGGTCCCACGGTAAAGGAAATCACTCACACCTTTGTATAACTCTATGCATTAAACCATAAATTATTCTTCCCCTTTCTTCCACTTTCAGAATCTATACAAAAGTGATTACCTCAGTCGTTTTTCAATATTACTTTCATGCTCAGAAAAAGCACTTTCAGAAAGTTATTTATTTTTTGCGGCATGTCAGGTTGCTAGATTATACTAGTTAAAATAAAACTACTATATAAACTACTGTGTACTTCTGTGTGCATTANATTTCCCTACAAATGCTGTGAAGTAGGAATTTGCACAGGTCCCAGCTACAGTTATTTTAAATATTTTGTTAGACCTCATTTTTGTGCCACTTCAGACGTTAAGGAAGAAATCAGAAAACCAGTTACTAAACTAACCTAGCGGCTAAGTGATTTTCTTATTTGAAGTTCCCTCATTTCAGAAAAAAAAATTATTTAAATATAAAAAGTCATTTTTACCATGAAACTAAAACCAACTCCTACTATTATGTCATCTCATGAGCTCCTGCAATGGCTTTAAAAGATCCTTTTGGATCTGACTTGCACTCAGCCAAAAGCAAGAGTCAGACACAGAGGGAAAAGGAAGAGCACAAAATCTTGAATGAGCACAACCCAGCACTTCTAATAATGGAGACCACAGATTCCTGATGTATGCAGCTCAGCCTAAAATAATTACTGGAATGCCTTTAAAAGAGACGGGGGATAGCAAAGCAAAAGTAATGCTGAACATATTCTTAATTTTATACCCCAAACTGTTTTCTGTACACCTGCAGCATTAGCCATTTGCCAAAGTACGATGTCTTTACATTGCCATCTCAATTAAAGCCTCCCCCAAAGGCCATGGATCTAGGATCCTCCCTGGGCATTTGTGTTCTAAGCCACAGAGCTCGGGGCTCTGGAGGAGGGGCAGCTACCACAAAATAACAGCCAACACCAAGCTGTCCCTCGCCTGTCAACACAGGGACCCAGACTGGAGAGCTCTAGAATTGGACTCTGAAGATGCAAACTGACTCTCTCTGCAGCCAAGCGAGAGGCAGAAAGAGGAAACACTTGAATATTTAATAAACAACTCTGCGCAGGCTTTTGAGTCCTGGCACACAGAGTTTGTAAGCATGATCCACTTTCCATCCACTCAGGCCGCCTCCAAAATGGCTACGCTGTCCAGATGACTAGTCTCAAGCCGCTGGGTAGCCTCTCCTTTTCCCTTCTTCCCTGGCTGATCTGTCAGCATCCTATCTTGAAATCCTGCAGAACTGCTTTAATCCTTCATTTGAGTTTCACTTCAAGCCACAGATAATGCCCAGCCTCTGTGCCCTAGAGGCCGCCAGACAGCAAGTNCCTGAAAGCAGGTAAGGCATCCTCAGGAAATANAGGGCACAACAAGGAAGGAGAAAGGGATACCCCACATGCATTTTTAACACAGCCAAATTTAACTAAAACGGGTTCCCTGGTCATGCTTTTAACTAACAAGCAGGCAATACGCTGCACTGTAAAATGTTTTATTTTAACACCTTTCAGTTTGGGGCTCTGTGACTGCTGCAAGTATGCCCATTAAAAGCAACACAGACTGTAAATCAGATCACCCACACCTTTCACAGCCTAGGAGGCTATTTTCCTGCTGGGGTGCACACAGCTTGCACTGACATGGATGGCATCTACTTGTATAGGGGAGAAGAGACCCTTCTTAACATTGGTATTTATGCTTTTAGACAGGTGGTTGTATGTAGACAAGAGACACCAATAAACAGGTTTTATGGTAGCTGCTTAGAAGCAGAGTCTGGGCTCCATATCTCCAAGGGAACTATCATCTTCTTCAAAGGAAAATACAGAAGCAAAGCCTTGGCAGAGTTCGGAGTCACAGTTCACAACACAGTGTGGTACCTAACCTTACANATAACCATGGTCATAGGAATTGAGTTTGACTGGTCCTCAGTGCTTTAATAAGCTAATAGTATTTCTGAAATTATGGTTATACTGACTCTGGCTGCAGTATCTCTCATCCCTGCATAAAAACATAGTGAATGCTGTACGGAAGAAGGTGGTTGGTAATGTTAGCGCTATGCAATATACATACACAGTACTAAGTGTAGATTCAGACATGGAGGGCTGTTATGAAGCATAAATCTGAGATATTACCTCCTTTTTTAAAAAAGACATTGATATACTTGCTTTAAGGGAACATAGCACTGTTTTTTAAAAAATAAATAAATGTGAAGATCATCTGTGTCATATATGGATTCTGCGTGGTTATTTTTTGTATCCCATTTCTTTGAACAATAGTTCTTTTCTGAGTTTTAGTCACTTCCAAGAAGGGAACCCAAGAATAATGCAAGTTACAAAACAGATTGAGAGAGTATCTTTTTAAGTGCCTTAAAATTTTCATAATTTACAATAGATATTCACACCTGCATAAAGAAGTNGACACTGCTTATACACCTAACTCCGTGTGATGAACAGAGGGCTTTTACCAGGGTGAAAAATACCTATTTCCAAAGAAATCCATATCCTGGAAACAAACTGGCTCACAGGCTTAGCTTCTCCTGTGCCTCATTTTAAAGACAGCTTCCTACAAGATGTCCAAAGGGTCCGTTCACTTTTATTCACCACACCAAATGTTGCTGTGGTTGACACTGTTTTGTCCCACTGTTGCGGAGACTTAAAGGCCAGGACAATATTTAACTTCTCACTTTTGCTTGCATGGCTGTGGCAGAGGTAACCACAGAATACTGATCTATCCAAAAGAGGAAAAAAGAGAGAGTGTCACAGTGGAATTTATGAATAAGAGTGCTTTGGCTGCAGAGTGTCCCCATTATAGCCCTCAGCCACCACAAAACTGCTGTGCAATTGGAAGGGAACTTTTTCCCGTACAAAGAAGTTTGCTGTCAGTGCCAGCATGTCAGAGACAGCGCATTGTGTGCAGGGATGAACACCTGCAAGCAGCCGTTCTCCTGCCCTGGGAGTCTGCGCTTAGCCTAAACCTGAGAAGACCATGGATTACAGAGCCCAGGCTGCAGCCCCTGCAACCCTGGAGATCACTCCATCCACTCAATTTAGAGATTAGCATTCACACTGAAGCACCAGAAGTGCAAAATAAATGCATCTCGGGTGCATAGCCTAGCGAAGGAAAAACCAAACCAGAAGTTAGCCTGCCTGTGGCATCGACACCCACAGGCACTCCTCTTCCATGTGTCTCAATGTTGACCCTACTCTTGTTTGTTTACCGAAAACCATGATCAACCAATTCAAAAATTATCCCAAATGTCATTCTGGCTGGGAAACAGTCAACTTCCTCCAAGCAAGTTTAGACATACCACTATTTTCCCAAAGGGGGAGAAAAAACTACTTTCTTTGTGTATGTGTGTGTTTTCTCAGTTCCCTGGCAACAAAAATTATATAGATTGAAGCTTAAAATGCCAGTTTGGGCTTATGGCTTAAAAAATCTATCTTCTAGACAGAATTTTGTCATAGAATCTATATTTACTGATAGCTTAAATTGTTGAAAGTCCAAGTTCTTAAGGTCAATGCAGAGCTAACAGGTTCTGGAGACTTCCTAGTGTGACTCATAGATCAGTTCCTATTTATCAAATTTTCAAAGTTAGGAAACAAAAGGTTAAGCGAGATGTCTCAACAGGGAGGGATGAAGCACCTGCTGCAGCGTGTGCTGTCTGTAAGGGCCTCTTAACATTTCTCTGCACAGGGTGAGGGCTGTCACAAAAGAAATGACAATCATGGCCAATACGCACCTACTATCTCCTTGAACAGGTAATGTAATGTTTCTGCAACACAACAGAATCCAACAGGAGGGCTTGGGAGACTGCTCAGTCAGTAAAGTGTCTGCCTGCCACAGGGGCATGAGGGTTCAAGAGTTAGGATAGCCAGAATCACAGTAGCACACACTTGTAAGCCCGAAGCTCAGAAAGCAGAGACTGGGGTATTCCTGGGACTTGCTCGCCAGCCTGTCAGTCTTAATTAAAGGCCTCTAAAATCAATGAGAGACCCTGTCTCAAAGATATAAGGTTAAGAGCAACAGAGGGAAGCATACAATGTCAACCTCTACCCTCCATGTACACGCATGCGTGTATGTGCGCGCACACACATATACACACACACAGAGAGAGAGAGAGAGAGAGAGAGAGAGAGAGGAGATCCAGATAGAAGAATATTGCTTTCCTCTATTTGCAGATAGATTTAAGAAGAAACAACAAGTTTCAAAAATCAGAAGATACATGTACAAAGTCACATGGTTATGCAGTACACTGGAAGTGCAGAGCTCTTATCTGTCTGACCCTGTGGACAATGGTCATCCTATTGAGTTGCTGAATTCTCGGCAGAGACNGTAGATATAGAGCTCCTGTTCTCAGTTTGATCATTAGTCCCTTAGGGATGTATTTCCTGAGTGGTGATGAGTCAGTTCTTCCCCCTGGTATACGCACTCATATCATTCCTCACAACAACGAACACAACTGTAATTTCACCATTGCTTTCTTGATTCTTTTGAGGACTGTCTCCCCCACTGGAGTCTAAGTCTGTGCAAACTACATCACAGTCTCTGCCCAATACATAGTAAGTATTCAATGAATGAGTGAACAATGAATCATTATGTTTCAAAGGTACCCCTGGTCTAATTGTACACAAAATACAAGGCCTGGCAATCCCACATTGCTCCACCATCTTCCTATGTTAGTTAGCCAGACCTGATAACAACCACTATTCAGATTCCCATTGTGTCGGTCATTTAAACATATCAGAGCAAGATTAAAAAAAAATAACAAACAGCTGAAAATAGCTGACAAACACTGAGAGAGAGAGAGAGGGAGAGAGAGAGAGAGAGAGAGAGAGAGAGAGACTGGTAAGTTCAGGACTCTGCCAAAGGTCTTAATGGCAGCAACAAAGCCATAAACATCTCAGGGCACTTCATACGTCATGAGCCCTTGCAGATGGAAGCGATATCAGCATCCATTGCCGCTTCTGCTTCGGCTCACCAAGCTACTACTCCAGGAAGAGGGGTGTGATTTATCTGGCATTCTATCATCCTGAATCTTCTATTAACCAGCACTTGTGCAGTCACAGTACAATGATAAATGATAGTCATAATTATGATCCTAATTCACAGCAAGTCACCGAGGTATCCTCTGAATCACCGAAGAATGACATTAGGTGAGAAGTTCCTTGAGAGAAGGGAGCACGTTCTACAATTCCCCAGGGGCTTGATACAACACATAATTGTTTAATAAAACTATATTGATCATAAGAATGGCATTGTGTCTGAAATGATATTCGACGTGTACCATGTGACGAAATTATCTGTTAACCAGAATGTTTAACTACATTGCACACCCATTAACGTTTGTTAAGAGGAATTTAGTTCACCCTAAACGGGAACTAATGACAGTCCTGGCGTGGAGGACGCATGAGCCATCTTCTATTCAGTAATCAGCATAGACATTACAATATTGGGAAAGATGTTGCCGGATGACAGAACTTCCAACGAGCCTTAAATTAACCGGAAGTGCCATGGTTACTACTAATGTTGCTTTACTGTCCCAGAAATGACTATCTGGATTGTAAATGTTGATATAACTAAACAAACCAAACTAGGAAAAGTTTGATCTGTTTCCCAGGGAAATCCTGGCTGACATATAGGAGGGAAGTTAACAGAAGTCATGTCACCTAGACTCGTGATTTAAAAAAAAAAAAAAATCCTTGCATTTTAAGCACATAAACTGTTTCTTTCCTTTTGCAGTTTAAGTCAATAGGAGGAAAATGTTTGGGAATATGTTCATTGTGACAGAGTATTCATATTTTTTTAAATAAGCAAAGATTATGTCCCGCTACTACAGTGGTTCTCAACTCTCCTAATGCTTCAACCTTTTAATACAATTCCTCATGCTGTGGTGACCCCCAACCATAAAATTATTTTTGTTTCTACTTTATAACTGTAATTTTGCTACTGTTATGAATCATAATGTAAATATCTGATATGCAGGATATCTGATATATGACCTCCGTGGGGGTTGTGACCCACAGGTTGAGGAACAGTGCTCTAGACTATGGCTCTGAGATTTTTGCCTACGGGTCCAATAAGTAGCTTTATTATTCATATTTTGTCAGTTATTCAGTAGCATCCAATGTTGGTTAATACTATAATATAAATAACATAGTTATTACAAAAGTATTTTTTGCATATGTGTAGTCTGTATACATGTTTACATGTTTGCATGTGTATGTTGGGTATGCATGCACATCTGTGCACATGGAGGCAGATCTCATGTGTCTTCTGTGAATATTCTCCATATTATACATTGAGGTAATGTCTCTCACTTGAATACAGAGTTCATTGATAGANTTCTGATACAGCTATTCTAGCTAGGCCACTTACTTCCAGGGATCCCCTGTCTCTACAACCCACGTGGTAAGATTATACGTGAGGCACCATGCCCATCCAGAATTTAGGCAGATGCTATGGATCAGAACTCTAGTCTTCATTATGCTTGTAAGCACCCACTGACCCATCTTTCCCAGCTCCAAACATATTTTAACTTGTTTCACATTTATTTATTTAGTATATGTGTGTGCACCGGCATGAGCGTGCACTGTAGCAAAGGTGTGGCAGTTAAATGACAGCTTTCAAAAACTGGTTCTCTCCTTCCACCATGTGGGTCTTGGGGATCAAACTCAGACTGTCAAGCTTGGTGGCATTTTACCCACCAAGCCNTCTTGCTACCCTCAAAGTGTTACTTTATCTCACACATAAGTGTCTCCCCTCTCATTCGTTTGCATTTGCATATTTCTAAAGTGATTTCTTAAGGTTAGTAAAAGAATTAACTTCTATAAACAAAACCACAGTGAAAAAAAATGTATCAGAACTAAAAACAAAGACTCAAAAGAAAGGGAAAATATTAAATAACTTTTGAACCTTACCAAATACATTTAATCCTTTGAATAACTGTATAAATATTTGAGTGTGTTTCATTTATGTTTTCCTCCTTTTTATTATAGAACAAGATATGCTTTATAAAGTAGTCCTCTTAAACAGAAAATAAAAGGGGGAAAGGAACTATGGTTTATTATTTAACTTCTGAAAAGCCAACATCAAAGGTTAGGTTTTGGTATTCAAGACTATATCATTTGTAATTTCTTATTGCCTTTTTTTTTTAGTGTGGAAGAAGAGTTACGTCTCAAGAGTTCTTATCTAGAAGCTTCTCTTAGCCAAGTTGAGTTGATGGGAACTACCCGTTTTGCCAAGACCAAAAAAAGAAAAATCTATATAGAGTTAATCCCATCCCTTTGCCTCGCTCCTTCACACAATATTTCTGACTCAAAATGAAAGTATTTTATTGTTCTTTCTTCTTATATTTAAAAGAAAGGAGAAAAGGATTCCTGGATGCATTCAAAGTGTGAAGCTACAATTTCATTACATAAAAGAAGTGATCTGAAACTCCCCCATGTAACAAACCAAGATGTCTATTTAGGGCTGGGGTGAGGGGTGCTACTGATTTGCATACGTTAGCCCTGCGAATTTCCTACATGCATAATTTTAAGGTACTTAATGAGTGACTGAAATAGAAATGGAATTAGGTTGCAGACAATGACAGTAATGAAACTCACGAACAATGAAATGGGAAACAAGTCCAGAGCTGTTGGGAGAAATCAAATTGTGCAGCCCACAATCCAGTTTCTACTGGAACCACAGCATCTTGAGATCACATTGTCCCAAAGTCCTCTCAAGATTAGTTGAGATAACATGAACATGAAAGAGCATATTTAGATCACTTCACTTCTTCCATCTGCTCACGACAAAAAGAGTCAACTGAGAAAATGACCCAGGATCTTCATCTTGACTCTCATCTCCCTTCCCTGTCTACAGCTAATCCAACTGTGCCCTGGCCACTTGCCTCTATCTCTGTCATTACTACTGACCAGGACACCATTATCTCTGGGTCATCGCTCTCACATAACCTCTGAACTTAGTCTCCTTGCCTTTGAGTTCTGTTCCCTATAGCTCTCCTTATATCATTCATAGTCAAATTCAAATATTGCTTTCCCTTTAGCTCTAGATAGAATCAACCAGTTCCTGACTAGGATACCTAGGACACTCCATCCTGCCCATCTAACACATCTTATCGCTTAGATTCCTGTTTGCATAGGTCTGTATGCACAAATTCTTGAGGGCAAGATATACCTCTGCCACACAGGAATATGAGCAATAAATCCCCCCACAAGGCTTTCAATGATCTATTAAACTCACTAGCTTTATTATGGAATTGTATTGTTAAATTAAATATATCAATTTATCCATGATGACAAATGTGCTCTCTAACAGTAAAATGTGTAGAAGTGTTGGCTGGGGAGATATCTCAGTTGATACACTGCTTGCCACGCAATGATGAATACATTGAGTTAGAACNCCAGGTCAGAAGTGGGGCATGGCAGTATGTGCTTGTAATCCTAGAGTTGACAGGCAGAAACAGACAGATACCTAGAGCTCACTCACCAGCCAACCTACCCTAAAGAGCAAGCCCTGGGTCATAAAGAGAGACTGAATCTCAAAAAACAAGGTGGTTAGCTCCTGAGGAACCACACNCAAGGTTGACATCTGCGTCCACGTGTGCACACTCACACACAAATAAATAAATAAACCGTATTAAAGAGGACAGACAGACTACCCAGCATCATTGGAGATTCAACTATTGGTTTGACGCCATAGTTTTTCTAGAACAAATGCTTACTGAATTACATGTTCTGCTTCAGGATAATAATTCAGAGCCTAAACAAGATGGAGTCTCTGACTCTAAAAGCTCAATGGCTTCTNTGACAGGAAAATCTGAGAAAGTCTGATAGGGATCACTACCCACTAATCTGGGCTCTTCTGATAATGTATGAGGAGGGAGCTCTGCTTTGTAATGTTTGCCAATTTTCATGGTGTAAATACTCACATCATGGGTCAGTTCAACCCTCCAGTGTCATATCACTTGACCAGAGCTGGGAAGAGACTCAAGCACCTACATGGGCTGGCTGTATTACAACACATCATAGGATGGAACATGAAGCCCCCTNCANCTGCAAGCCACATCCCCTTTCACTAGTCATGTAATCCACAGATATTTTTTGAGTGTCTATCATAGCATTGGCCAGGGAACTAACATCCAAAGCCCCTTGCTAGAGGGGCCCCCAGCATCCTCTGATGAAAACTTACCCAGATGACCATAGCAATGAAGGAATGGATGAGGATTTGAGGAAGGGAGCTAAAATCGAATGGATGGATGGATGAGGGGCACTTATGAAACACACAATGGTTGTCCCTGACAGAAGCTATGGGAACTGTGTGAGAATCNGTAACTTGGCTCTTCTCCTAAGAATAATAAGAAACCCTTTGTTGTGGTTTGGCTGTAAAGTGCCTCCCAAAATGGCTCACATTTTGAAAGCTTGGTCCCCAGCTGGTGAGTGTCACCAAAATAGAGTATTTTGTTAAAGGCTAGAAACTTNAGCTGCCCCAGCTGGAAAAATGTAGGGCACTAGGGAAGCAGATTACTGGGGATACCTCTTCCTCCCTCTCCCTGGTCCCTTCCCTCTGACTTCCCCATCTCCTTCTTGATNGCCATGAGATCATAGTATACTGCCTCATCACAGGCCCAGAAAATGAGTGACTGTAAGATAAAATCCCTGAAACCCTGAGTTAAAATAAGTCGTTTCTCCCTCAGGTTGTCTTTAAGTATTCAGTCACAGCAAGGAGGAACTAACAACTGGTGGCAGATTTTAGCCTAGAGAAAATGTGGTCCGATGATAGTCTGAGTGGCTTGCTCTGACTCCAGGAAGGCACAATGGATGTGGAATGTTGGAGCTGAGGTGACAGCCAAAGCCAAGAGGTAGAAGTGAGGTTGGTGCATAGGGAACAGAGTTGAAAAGCATCTAGTGGNGCTATAGATGAGGGATGTGGGGCAGTATCCGGGATCTTCCTCAGATTTCTACAACCAAAGGGGCAGAGAAAGCTGTCACATAGGTATATTAGGAAGATGCCCGTGTCTGGGAAGCAGAAATGAGAGCTGTGCTTAGTCACTGAGTTCATTAATATGGATCTTTTATGGATGCACTTTAATGAAAAATAATCACTTGCTACAAAAGAAAACCCTGAAGCTATTGCCACAACCTTCTGGTCTCTTACACACTGGCCTACAGTCTTTCCCACCAGCTGCCACATATCCATGTACCACTACTCCCTGCCTCTGCAGGATGTCCTTCCCAAAACTTTCAGGAAACTCACAGAACCTCACCTGCATATTTCTGTTAAACCTCCATCAAAACCTGATTGCTGATCCTTGCTTCTTGGTGAGGGGTAAATGTCCCACAGCTAACAGAGCCTACACACACACACCAGAACTGTCTGCATTCCAGGCTGAAGACGCGACTCAGATCATGTCTCATTCATGTTTGTATCTCCTGGTCCTGTCAGGAGATAGGTCTTATGTTTTCTNTATGTTGGTACTATATTCCCAAAGCAAAGTCACANTAACTCGTCTGACCACATGAACACACTTAGAAAAAGATAGAGCCATCTCTAGGCATTCAGTTGTAACTTAAACATTTGCTGTGTAGGAGTGTGTACATTCCCTGACGGACTTGACAAAGAACCAAGTAATACCTCATTCAAGTGTACAACAGACACTCAATTTAGAGCAAAGGATGGGTTTTCCAGCTTCAGTTGCTTCTGCTTCCTCTGGACCTTCACAGTCAGTTTCTGAAAGAGATGTCTCTGGAACTTCCTCACAGCCAGGACANATCCCACCATGAGAAGGCTTCCTTCTATGCCATGCCAACTCTGAAGGACTTGCCAGGTCTGGGTCAGCATACCCAGAGATAACCCTCAAGCAATAGAGGGCAGGAACCAGGAAATAAATATCTAGCTTCCTGTCCTTCAAGAACATAAGTCTGAGGGCTGTCTAAATGGCTCAGTCAGTAAAATTCTTATTGTGCAAACATGAGGATCTGAGTTCAATTCTCGGCACTCAGGTTTTAAAAAAAAAAAGGTCAGGTGTTCAGGTGTGGCAGTGCATGCCCATAGTCTTAGCCATAATCTTAGCGAGGAAGGCAGAAATGGCAGAATCCCTGAAGCTTGCTGGCCAACCAGTCTAGCCAAATTAATGAACTCCAGATTCAATGAAAAACCTTGTCTCAAAAAATAAGGTAGAGTGAGATAGAGAAAGAAACTTGACATCAAACTCTGGCCTCCACACACATGCACACGTATGTACACATGTGTGCACATAAAAAAGTACATAATTCTGGGAGGCATGTGTCACTCTACTCTTGAGGAATCCTGATGGGATCCAACATCTGCTGCCTCCATACTACCATCAAGAACATCCTCCATCATTATCTTTTTCCTCTCATCTCTCCTCATTCTCCCCCCTCTCTGATTTCTGCTTCTCTGCCCANATAGACGACTGGCCCCTCAGTCCATACAGAAGGGCTACGTTGGAGGAACTTCACACTAACGTAGACTCATCCCACTGGAACACCCATTTCAGGATCCACAAAGCATTCTTCCAAAGAACTCTCACCGAAAACATCTGGAAGGCTCTCCAGGGTGAGGAGCATTGCAGTTCTATTCTGTAAGAACATCTGGGGAATGCTGCTGTGGCAGGAAGGGTATAAGCGCTTAGGACACACCTCCTAAATGAAATCCAGGTAAAAATCCCACGTCTTCACAGGTAGTAAAAAGGAACTGGTGTATACGGCTTTCCAAATTACTCACTTTCCCACACCCCCCCTCTTGCATTCTTTCCAATTTGATTTGGCTCCTGTTCCCAGTCATCGCCCATTATGCTAGAACACATTTATCAATATATTCAGTGCTACTAAAAACTTCCTAAACTGGTCTCAGAACAGAAGAGAAAAAGAAATCTTCTGACTTACTATGAAACATACTCTGTCATCCATTAGCATGACAAAGTCTATTTTATTTAGACATTGCCATTAATAATGAAATGATGTATGATTTCCACTCCCGCAGCCCTTCCTTCCTTACCCAATCAATTATACATTTAAGAAAATACTTAGTGGAGAGAAGACCTCTAATTAAGCAGCACTTGAGGGAGCCTGCAAGATCCTCAAAACTGCAAGATCTTTCAGATACATAGGAAGGCAGAGCTGGGGGGAGGGGGAGTTGCGGGGGAATCCACTCAAGATGTTTGCGTTGTGATCAGAAAATTATACTTTCATGTCATGTGAACTGAAAAATGAGGAAAAGCTCACACACACCAAGTGTTTCACCCAATAAAGCCTCCAAAGTGAATGAGACATTGTGCGGATTATGAATGCTTTCTTTCCCTGATTCCAGCCAAAAAGCCGAACTAAGNTGAAATCAGATATTAGAAACTCAGGCCTCCAAGTGCTGTCCCTTAGACAAAACAGTCTTCTCTGTCAAAAAAAAAAAAAAAACTAGAAAAAAAGATTTAAGGTAGTTGGTTCTTGAGAACTCTGGAAATTGTCCAAACTTCAGAATTGAACAGAAATAGCTAGCAATAGATTTCCCAGAAGGCAAAGTGAGGCTGGTTTTTCTCACTCCAATCACTGCATATTGCATCCTGTTGTTAGAAGGGACGCTTATCTGGGGTAATCGCCAATATGACTTGACATCCTGGTTGTCCCTGAAAACTGACTTTCTCCCATAGAGTCCAGCAGATTTCCCCAGTTTGGCAAGTCCTGATGCTTTCTCTTTCTCTCCCTCTAGAGGCAGAACATGAAGCAATAAATAAGGCTTAATATCTAGGCATTAAATATAAAGCCAGGGGTGAAGCCCCTATGACAGGAACAGAAAACAGGCCTGGGAAGAGGGCCCAGAGTTTGTCAAGCAAGCGGATACAGGAGAAGAGGGAGTTTGAGGGTGGGGGGGTTACATAAAAATACTCTCTGACCCTTCGGGGTCTGCAAAGCTCCCTTCCATTCTTTTCCTCTCCATTTCTCTCTCTATGGCTCTGTCTCTACCCTGTCTCTGTGGTCCTGTATCTGTCTCTCTTTCCTCCTCCGGGTCTCCTCACCGCCCACCATCTACCCCTCCACGGCACTCCCCATTCTCCTATCTGGGATCTGGATGGGTCCCTCCTCCCCAAGTGGGGAACTGGTCCCTCCTTCTCAAGTGGTTCATCCCTTAACAAAAGGGACCAATGAGTCTCCAGAAGCAGTCCTGCATATGGTGTGGATGTAATGAGACCCTGTCACCAGAGACACCAGATGTCCCCTGACTTCTGCAGTGTGCTTTCAGAAACCCCCTGCTCTCCCTATCTCCTCTTGGCCTAATGAGCCTCAATTACAGCTTCTTGGGCTTTTGGACAACAGTGGCAGGGGCAGGGTGAGAGAGACGCCTCACNAGGAGCTGGGGCATAATTTTAACAGGCTTNTGTGTGTGTGAACTCACTTCTAACTAGTGAGATCTTCTGGCCATCAGGTCTGGCCCTGGGTTAGGGGTCAGGAGCCTTCCTTCCTTGCTGGGGCCCAGAAACCTTGGAAGGAGAGTCAGCAAGTAAGAGGCTGGTCCCAAGAGGGCATAGGGGCCAGGGAGCTGGGTTGTCTGTGCTCTTTTTAATACCACATTCTAGCAAAAAGAAAAACCTGAGGTCTGACTTTAGAGCCTTTGACACATAATTGGTAGCCAATTTTCCTAAGTGGTGAGTCAATTTTCTGCTTGTGAAATGTAACTTTACCCTGGTGAACACCAGGCCCCAGGGTTTTCAATGTGGCTTAACAGCAATTATATGAATGTTAGGAAGGGGGAAGTGTTAAAGTCTCTGCATTTACATTTGTACATGTTTTTACCTCTTAAAGGGATAGGAGATATCTCCTAACCAACTCACCCACGGAAAAACCCACCCAGAGACAGGCTCAGGATATCCTGGGAAAGAAAACCATTNATAAGCCACACTACAAAGGGTACTTTTTTTTTTTTAATTCTCTCAAATATTTCAACCAGTAGTGAGATGTAATTGGTAGGGGGTGACATTTAGAGGGTCAACATAGCATGCCTTTCCTAGGTCACCTCCAGCTGTACCCCTTTACTCTACCCATCCCAGCCTCCAAACAAATCCCCGGTGGCGCTGCTGCCGCCCCCCCTTTACAGGCTGGTCCCCCACCCCCAGGCTGCTCGGCGCGGCTCCACATGTGCTGTGCGACTCGGCTTTCACTGGCGACAAACTGGAGCCGGGGCCTTTCCGTTCAGGAGGAACTCGCTACGTGTCGCTAACAACAGCACAAACACCGCCTGCCCGGCTCTGGGCTCCGCTGCCCACAGCGCACTCCGCACCAAAGAGCCCTAACTGTAAGAAGTAATTCATGAGGTCCCACAAAGCCACTACTGAGAGGCATGGAGTAGGGGGGGTGAGAAACGGGGTGTTCCTGCTCCTGGGGCCTCCATCGCAGCAGATCNGAGCGGCAGAGGTGCAGTAGTCACATCCACAGCCCAACACACACAGTTTGTCTACACTTTNTCTTACCTTTTTTCTTCTCTGAGAAAAGCCATCTCTATTTTCCATTAATCATGCTTTTAAATTTTCACCCAATTTATTAATTGATAGGATGTTCTTACAGATAAGTATTTTTGAATACACATACTTAGTTTATACATNCATTTATTCTTTAACACTTTTATACATGTAGCTGGTCATTTATACTTGTATTCTTTAACACTTTATACATTCTGGTCACAGACATCCCCCTGCCTTCAAATATCCTCCCACCTATTCCCTTCTTTGCATTAAACACCCATCCAACTTTCATGGTTTTTTTGTTTTGTAACTCACCAGCTATAACCCACCCCCAACAAAAAGTCCTAAAATACATTCTTTAGCCTTAATTGCTGTAATAGAAAAGTCATGCTACAATCAGGTATTTCCACAAGGATGGATGGTACCTCCCCACACAGGCTAATGCTATACTTACTCATAAAAAGATATATCACTGCTGTAGACTTTTCTGAGAAACAAACACGTTTGTTTAAAAAAGGACACAATTATTAAAACAAAACCAAAAAATATACTGATTTGGAAAGCATCTACTAGGAACGAAGTTTAGAGACAATGGACTAGGAAACTAAATAATAAAGTAAATTATATTTAGAGATCACTAAGCAGAAAAATCCATAATCTAAGAAAACGTCCCCCAAAGAAGAGAAAGCATGCCAGTACAGACATGTGTTCGGTGCTTCTCCCGATCTGAAAGTGGAGGGGGAGGAAAAGACTGTGTGTAGAAAGGAAGCTGACTGTGGGGCTCTTAGCCCCGATTCGGAAGGATAGATGAAAATAGCCAGTGTAGAGATGCACACATAAAACTTGGTAACAAGGCCTGTATTAAAAGCAGGCTTGTCCCATCGCATGAGTCTCCCTGAGGCTGGGGCTGGGGCTCCTGGGTATTGTGTTAATATTGAGCCATGGGNTTCCCTAAATGCCAGCCACAGTGAGATGTTCTTTGAAACACCTTTATCTTTCTCCCTAAGTCTCCAGTAGATTTCTTCAAGCTCCCATGTCTGTCAGCTATGCCACGCTGGAATTACTATCCTAATACATCCTCCTCCCTAGAAGTTTAAAGGGACAAGCCTTTAGGAGAGGCCTGAGGGAGGGATAATTGTTGGGGGCGGGTGGTGGCTAGCTGTTTCCTCAGAGGTCCTGAGACCCTGCTGAAAAAGGCTGTTTACCTTTGCCAGCAGCCCAGGGCAGGTTTAGGGAACCGGGTTTCACGCTCCTGCCCTTAGCTTTGTGTCCATGAAGGCCGGTACATCTCTTTTTGTGGTTGTAATTTAAATGAGACAACCCACTGCACAGCTGTCTCGGTCAAATTATGCAGGGCCATGTGGCCTTTCTTCAATCTTTAAAAAGTCTGGGGTACCTCTGACCATGTTTGAGAGAAGCCCAGGGGAGCAATGACCAACAAAAGGACTAGCAATTACGCCAGCAAAGGGTGGAAATTTGCCTAAATGAATGTAGTCAAGGCCGCACTCAGAAAATGGAAATGTTAGTTTTTANAGTGAGACAGCAGAGTGTCAGGATCAAGATCCTGATCTTTGGGATTGGACACAGCAGGGTTGGCATTCGGGTTCCCCTGTCTAACAGCAGCACTGAACCTGAACATGTTATTTAACCCATGTACCTGGGGTTGCCTTCCTTACAAAACAGAAAGAGAACTCTTACTAAGTAGGGTTGCAAGGGTCTAAGTGAGAGAACTCGGAGCAGANGTAGCTTAAGAAATGCTGGCTATCGCCGGGCGGTGGTGGCGCACACCTTTAATCCCAGCACTCGGGAGGCAGAGGCAGGCGGATCTCGTGAGTTCGAGGCCAGCCTGGGCTACCAAGTGAGTTCCAGGAAAGGTGCCAAAGCTACACAGAGAAACCCTGTCTCCAAAAACCAAAGGGAAAAAAAAAAGAAATGCTGGCTATCACCATCATCATCCCACAACAAAAATTACTCGAATAGCACATAGGATATGTAACTGTGAATCACCTGACTCAGGTCAACCATAACCCAGGAAAAGACTAAGTTGGCACAGTCTCTAACCCCTTAGTTTATAGAACTGCATTCATTCTTCCCTCTTTCTCCCTCCCTCCCTGGTCTTTCCCTCTCTGCATTCCTTCCTCTCCTCTTCACACATACACACATCTGTATATTTGTGTGTCTCTACATGTACGCAACAGAAATACAGAATTACAAACAGAATGACCTGTGTGCATACCCGCTAAACCAGTACAAACCAGCAGAAACTGTAGGCACAAAATAAGTAATGAATCCCCAAATGAAAATAAGGTAATTATCAACTTTGCCAATTCCATCTGATGATACTCAATTATACATTGCTTGGCAAAAATAAACTCCTTAAGATATCAAAAGCACAATATCCATTGTCTCCTTGCTCCTGGGGAGCCTTTTAAAAATCAGAGGTTAAATTACAGTCAGATGGGAAAAGGGGAAGACCCCACTTTGGGGCACTTCCTTGGGATAAATGGCTACTTCATGTCCACTGGAAGGGGTTTTGGCCAAAGCTCCATGGGGCTGATGACCACTTGCTGGTTGCTAATTGTTACTGAATCAAGATCATTATTGCTATTATAAATTTACAACAAAATTCCAGAGGCATATAGATTTCTTGTAACAGTGGATCTTGTTTCTTTGGGGTTTTATATGGCATTTCTATAGAACTGATGTTCTATATATTAGCTATGTAGTTGTTATGTCTTCATATTTGATCCTGCTTGCAGTCAAGGTTTACCAGACATAAAATAAGAGCAAAGGAAAGGAAATGAGAAACAGGAAATCCTGGGAGGGTTTCTTCTGCACTGAGAAGTCTCCAGAATCATTATCCATGGGGCTTAAAATGTTGTTTCTTTGGGGAATCTGTCTAAACATTATAATGTTTATTTGTGGAGATTACAAGATGAGGAGAAAAGGAAGAAAGAGATGGAAGGGGAAAGAGGCAGGGAGGGAGGGGAGAAGGAGGTAGAAAAAGAGGGAAGAAGAAGAGAGAAAGACCTTATTCTCAGCTGAGACAAAGTTTATATATAAACATACATACACACACATACATATATATATAATTTCATCTCTACACATTGTCAGAAAGAAACAGTTTTTAAATGTTTCTGAAATTCTCATTTCTTTAAGCTCAAGGCTTGTGCACACAATGTTGCTATATGCCAGCACAGGAAACTGTCAGAGCATATGTCTTCATCACTTCACCATTAAGATGCTCATACTTTGGGGGCCTTAAAGGGAGTTCTCCACCCTAAAACTTCACATGGGAAATAAGTATGCTGAGTAAATAGCCACAGCGAATACTGTGTGTCATTTGGTGTACATTCCTCATATAGCCTCTTTGAGGTCACTTCACCCAGAAGATAAGTCGAAGCCAGAGGAATTCAGTAAGACAACTGTGTGATGTTGCATCTATTGGTACCTTCTACCGATGGCCTCTCAGAGTTACTATTTCAGGTAGATAAACATGTTGGTCCACACTCCTCACGTTTTACAAACCAACAGTTTTGTTTTTACTAAATCCCTTCCCCAACTCATGCTACCAATAAATTAAACACACCAACTCAATTAGCCTCGTAAGGAAGCTCATCTAATGATCTCCCTCAGTAACCTTGTGCCTTAAGGTGGATCTTAGAAACAGATGAGGGCTGTGCTTCTTGCTTTATCCATATTACCTAGCTGGTACCTTGGACACAATAATGAAAGAGGAGAAAGCTAGTTGAGCATACTGCTGGTTGTTCAGTCTTGACTGTGAAGTTACTCTTTATGTCTCACACAATGCTCACACAAGTGTAACAATAGGCTATCCTCCAACACCAGATTCAAGATTGACCATATTTATAGGAGCACATAGGAGGAAAATCATAAGCAAAAGGGGGAAACTTAAAGAGCTGAAGTGTCCAGTTCTCTTATTTTATAAATGAGAAAACTGAAGCCCAGGGAAGGAGGAAGCCTTGCTGAGGCCCACATTCCTAACTAACACAGAAGCGGCCCTCAACACCAGCTCCCCTGTGCCCTGCCTCAGAAATCTATCCACAGTCACTTCTCAGCTTCAATGTAAATGGAAAACTCAGCTTCAGAATGAGCAGCTCAGCTTGTCNAATCTGTGATGGAATCAAAATGTGCTTGCACCTTAGGAGAAGGTGATACTTGAATTTGACTCATAATTGGAAGTATGAGTTGACAATGATTAAAAATGAGAATCGTAGGAGATTAACCTACACTGAATCCGGTTAAGTCATTGAGTCACTTTGCATCCAACATTTACAGCAGGGCAATGGCCTGGCAAGGGCCATGTGACTGGTAGAATCAAGATGGATGGATTTGGGGGTGACTTGGAAGAGACGAGTGTACCCCAAATATAATTTTCCTCATGTATCAGCCCCCTGGACGTTCTACAAAATGTTTCTGAGGGAGTCCCCAACCCAGGTGCTCCAATTTCCTTTATACAGTGGGTGCTGCAAGAACACTTACTGACTAAACATGCACAACATGCACACTGTTACACTGCTTGTTTCTCCTATCTGGGATCCATTGACTCAACCGGTAAGTGCCTTTGCCATCTCTGAATGTGAGCAACAGGTCTCAACCCAGAGAACATTCCATCATGAAATCATTTTTGGTAAGTTTAACAGATTTGTTCTGTCTGCTTTCAGACACTAAAATATTTGGAAGCACAAAGGCATTTAGCTTGTGGGAACAGTTGGTGATGATTTGGGGAAAGGAAAAACAAAGACGATTCATAAATGTATAATCGCACCTGTTAAAATTAAGTCATTGGTCCAAAATGATCAGACAGTGGATGGGCTAGACAGAAAGATATGGCTTTTAAGCACAATTTAACCCATCTTGGAAGCGAGATGAAATATTGAGTTTCCTAAGGTAAGCTANACGTTTTAGGCAGGCCTCACCGGCTCACCACTCACAGGTTGAAACAACCGTTGCTTCCTCCTTTCTCTGAGAGGTGGGCATCNAGGTCACTCACTGCCTTTGCCTTCTGGAATCATCCATCTGTGGCTCAGATTTAAATGATGCCAGGGACTAGACATTTCTCCCTGCACCTTCCCCATGATTTCTGTCCTCCTGTTGATCATTCAAAAGTGTGACAAGCCTGTAGGCTTACACAAAGTCATATACCAAAGTGGTTTTGAGTAGGTGGAAGTACGGTGCCCCNTTCCTTTCTTTTCTGTATGATATTTTTTCCAGAACTATATTCTGCAACAATACCTCATTTCCTTTAGTGTTATTTTTGGAAAGGACCATTTATTAAGTTTGTTTAGGCTTAACTATAAGATAACTTTTTAAAATGGGGACTATACTCCGAAAATTGCCAAGTTCCATATTTATATATGTCAGTACCTTCCAGAGAAAGATAACAGCCAGAGACAACTGCTGATGAGGAGATGTCTGAAATTGAAAGACTCTTCCCAAAATTCCTACTGGGAAATGACTATTGATGAAATACCTCGGACAATAAAAACAAAAATGCCATTTTTCCACAGTGTTGTGACATAGTATGAACAGCGTACCTGCAAACAAGCGAGGTGTGTGAGCTTTTAAACAGTCAAGTACAATTTTAGGATGGGATATCCTACAGGCTCCGTTACCCCAGTGGCTGCCATAACTTCTTACAAACAACTTAACCAGTGTTTGATGCCTTGTTAGAGACATGGAACACAGGGTTTTCCTTGGACCCAACCCAGAAAACATAAGTTGCTCCCTTCCCTGAGGCTGATTTCACAGAAGGTGAAAAAGATAGCAGAGTGAGACCCAGATGGTCCAGAACAGCAGAAAAGTCACTGGAAGCTGAACCATGGCCCTGGCTTTAGGGCCACTTAGAGGAAGATTGCTGTGTTCCTCTTGACCTCGGGTTTCCCGTCTTTAAGACGAAGGGACTGGGCTGTAATCTCCGAGAGTCCACTCCACCCGGATGGAAGCCTTTTCATCCTCTTTCCTTTGGAAGGCATTTCAAACTTAACTAGGTGATGGATTTGCTTGTCTGAGCTAAACTGTTCATTCTCCATCCAAGATACGGGTATGCAAAACAAAACAACACAAAACAAAACAAAACAAA
>LZPO01055105.1:302415-330805 GCA_001675575.1 Neotoma lepida | reverse complement strand
TGTCCATTCCTCACTCAGTGTGTCTATGTAAACATCAAAGGGTCTTAGCTAAAGACACAGGAGTCTAACTGTAAAAGTCTCTGCATCAGCCAGAATTGAATGGGAAAAACTTTTCTGTATTCTTATTGGTCATTGTGTTTTAACCTGGCTGTTTAATCAAATCTTAGAGAGATTTCTCTAGAAATGCAGTTTTTCTCTAACTTAAAAAAAAAAAAGCCTATATCAGGGATGTAGGTTTATCCATAAGCATATGCTTTGTAAATGAATGAAGAGCCTATATTTCCCTCCTATTATTTCCCATGGTGTTTAAGTCTATCTGCAGAAGCAAAACAGCTAGACAAGCTATATAAATCATGGAAACTTCCCTGTGGTAGAGAGTACACGAGAAAAACTCCAAGCTCAAAGAACCTCCAAGAATCTTCCAGTCTACCCTCAACCCGGCTAAGAAACAACATTTAATGAAGCAGCCTGCTAGATAATCTCCAAGTTTGTCTTTTACCGCAAGGACAGTGGTGTACGAGTTCTAACAGAAAAAAAAAGGGAAGGCCTCTTCATATTCTGCTTTCCACAGGCCTGAGAAAGATCTTTCTAGAAGCCCACTGCAGCAGCACCATTGGTATCCCCCAGAGAATATGAAAAACAGACCAGACCAGACCAGCCCAAGTGGAGAAAGGGGTCACACAGATCTCAGGCTGACTTCTTAGTAATATTTGGCTGTGGCTAGAATTTTCCTTCTGGGTGATTTCCACACACACTTTAGAGCTTGATTCACACTCTATTCAACATCCCCCGAAACACACCCCGAGAAGGACTCAGGGAATACTGACACGCCTGTATCAGCTGCCTGGACACAATGAGGAAGAAGCCTTTCCCAGTCTGAGGGTCTCTATACCTAGTTTATGTGAGTCGCTTGTTCTTATGACGGCCAACCCCCTGACAGACATCCTGGGGATGTGGCCTCTCTCATCAAGGTCACAGCCATTT
This sequence comes from Neotoma lepida, assembly GCA_001675575.1. Classification (NCBI taxonomy): domain Eukaryota; kingdom Metazoa; phylum Chordata; class Mammalia; order Rodentia; family Cricetidae; genus Neotoma; species Neotoma lepida. The sequence goes on along the minus strand of LZPO01055105.1, from coordinate 329,821 downwards.
CCGTCAGGCCTCCTTCAGACAACAGATTCCTAGTTTCCATGATTTCTAGGTGGTAATTGTAGTCCAGAGGTGCCCATATAGATATAAATGACAGAAAGCTAGCTGAAAACCCTTCTGAGGAGCTGACAGATTCCCAGGCAAACTAACTCAGAGCAGCAGACAGAAATAAGGATTTAAGATGAGAACGAAGTCTGTAATGGGACACAGAAATTCATTAGCCTGAGCTTCCGAAATAGTTCAAGGAATTGGACCTAATTCTGCCCTTGTTGTTTGGGGGATGTCATTACTAATATTGCAGAAACACTTTGAGCCACCATCTATCAGAAGTCTGATGAAAGAAAAAGCTAACATTTCACAATTAATGTTGAAAGTGCAGTGATTTGAAAGGCCCTGCCCTTCATAAATGAAACAGCATTCTACATAAAGAAAACCACTGTTCCTAAGTCACCCAGTTCTGAGAATTATCCAGAATTCCACAATGCTAACCCTGCAGTCTATAAGAAATTATTCAAGTATGTATTTGAGTAATTCTGCATTTTAATTTAACCCTTTGAAACATTAATCAAACCATGGCTAATTATAGAAATTAAGGAATTAAANGATGGAATCTTCTAAAAGATATTATTTAAAAGGCAGTTTATACAATTACTTGTATAGATGTTTGCTTTAAAGAGGAAAAACAGTTCTACTGTAATGAAAAGGGTCTTAGAAAATTAAATTAACAAGGGGGGACCAGGCTGATATGAAACTAAATTAGCATCAAATGCAAATTACAGGGTACTTAATGGTAGAAACAGGTGCAGAGAAGAACTCTAAATGAGATAAATGAATAAAACATCCTTCTCCACAAATGTGGAAGCTGACACAAAGTCAATGATATGAATAATTCAGCAGCCTCCACACTGCTGTTGAGGTCAGCCTGCCTTGACCTTTGAAACAGGAAGTAAAATTCAGTTCAAATTTGACTGACTGGAAATATAACAGTTATTTGGTTTTTTTATATATTAAAAAACCCACAGAAATTTTTTTCAAAAGGCAGACACAGGAAATAGACAATAGAATTATAATTTGATCTAAAGTCATTGGTTAAACACACACACACACACAAACTCATTAGATAAAATTTTACCCAAATCATGTTTCAATATGGAAATCCTAAGAATAAAGATAATTAGAAGTGCATAGACCAGATCCTCAGTGTATTGATCAGACTCCCTATGGGAATAAATCTCTAGGTCTTTGCCCTTTCTTCATATGTTTTTGTTGTGTGGATGTCAGTATAAAAGAAGCACACCATGATTTTTAAGGCATATATTCTTATTAGTAATGCAAAATTATCTCTTACATTTGTGAGATTAAAATTTAGGTGAGCTGGCTTTGAACTGTGTGAACATGCTTCTTTTAAAAATCTTCATTCTGACTTAATAGATGTTCCAGCACCCCCACCCCAAATCATTTATCTTATAAAAATGAAAGCTGAGTTCTCAAAAAAAATGATTTCATAAGCAAGTGGCTTCCTGCGGTTCCATATCATGGGTGCATCCTTCTCTCCTCCACACACTTCAGAAGTATTTGGTAAACTGGTNCGAGTACTCTCCTCATTTCAGATCAAATCTGGTATATTAGAGATGAACAAGAAATGACAACAAAGCAATTTCTAGAAACTAGAAAGACAGAAGAATATGTGTGGGATATCCCATCGGCCTTTATTTCACGGACTGGCAGAAATATGTTGGAGTTATCACTGCCCTCCAATTGGTTCTATTGATGGGACCAAAAACGTGGCTATCTGCCTTTCATCTGTCCACTCTGCTTGTCAGATAAAAGATTGTGTTGAAAGGTGAGCTTCATTTGACGTTTTAGACTTAGGAGAGAGTTAAAGCTACACATATACACCTTAACTATTCACAAAAACACACTAGAAAACTAGGTTTATGAATATAATTGCCATAGGAACAATGATGTCTTTTCCAAACCCATGTGCTTAGCTAAGACAGAATTAAATATGTTGGGTGTGCTAGTTTATAATTTTATTATTAGTATTATTATTATTAGCATTATTATTATTATTATTAATCACACCTCACTGGACAGTTACTAAAGCGAGATAAACCAAACACTGCTGATTTGGGGTTTGCCCATGACGACTGACCTGAGCGAAGGCTTTGTATACAGAGTGGCTCCCCGCTAAATGAGGGCTCTGTAGAGCCAGCTGGTTCTCATTTTGAAACAACCGGCTTCTCTATCCCCAAGTGCTAAAGAAAATAATCCCGGCGATCTATGACTACACACTTGCACAGAGGCAGCAATGAGTATTTGATTGTGGAGATAATTAAAGTCATTCCTGGAACTTCCAAGAAAAAAAACATAATAGTAAAAGAATGGAAAGAAGTGGGAGGGGGGACAGAATAGTCAATGATAATATTTAGAATTAAACTAGGACTAACCATTGTGAGAGAAGAGAACTTGCTGAACCAGTTCGATTCTCCCCTCTCTGCTCTGCCACCTCATGGGGAGGCCCAGGGAGCCAATGGTGCAGTTCTCAGCCTCCAGTGTCCACTTCAGATACCAGAGAAACTGAAGAAGCTGCATAGACTAATGACACACCACAGTCAGATGTTTTGTGGAGTGTTTGTTTTAAGTTTCAATAGTAAATAAAATACCCTTGGAGGCTCCTGGCTGGACTCGCCAACTGTCTTTCTTGGCTGATCTGAAATGATGAGNTTAATGCTAATGCAGTACCAGACACTTGAAGGCACTCGGTCTCTCAATCTTCAAGAGGGCTGTTATTTCNTTAAGGTTCTACTGTCCTACAAAAAGAATCCATGTACACAGAGCTCAAACAGCCTTCTGCTGAGCCTCCNTTCTCTGCCCGCCTACAGATCTTATAAGCTACGGGGGAAAGCAAGGATCCTATAAAATCCTCTGTCTGCGCTATCTGCCTTTAACAGGAAGGAAAGACAGACTCAGTGAGGATTCCGGGCCTCTCAATTAACCTGATTAGTTCAGCACATTGCTCTCATGAATGACACCTTATCTTGGAAATAAGGGAGAACTTCCTTCAGTAGGCGTCTCCTAAAGCCACAGAGACACATCCTAGTNGATGTGAGAGATGTCTGTCCCCTCTCCTCACCAGCTCACAGGTCAGAGAAGNCAGGCTGCTGGACCTGGTGCCTGGCTACATTTTGAGTCCGAAGGACAGAAGGCAAGCTCCCATCTGCCCAGGGGACCTCGGAGGAGGCTGAGAAAGGGGATGCCCCATGGGCAACTTCAAGCCTTCTTTCAGCGTCAACCAGGCACATGATAGGATTGAGATGGGGGCAGGAGGATCTTGAGGGTGGGGGTAGAGAAAGAGAGAAGAAGGGAGAATTTATTAACCCTTTCCTCACAAAAGTCCCATGCTACTATGCTTAAACACCGGCCACCGTAANGCTGATCATTTTTGATAGTGCTGGGACATAGTTAAGTTGCCCCTACCAAAACAAAAAAAACTTTTTCCTGAAAATTCTGAAACATGCTGCTTTCCTCATGATGGGACATACTTGTATTATTTCCCTAATTCATGTTAGCATGTATAATAGACAAACCGCTTAACAGAATAGATTCCCGAAAATGTGCTTTGTGTGAGCACCAACAGCAGGGGTTTTCACTTACTTGTCAGCTCTGTGATTTACTCCATCAATTAAACAGTTAGGCAATGAGGAGATTTGCATGGTAATCGTGTGAAGATTAACATTTTTAACTGAAACAAATTTAATATTTTATCTTGCATTTTCTGTTTCTTGTCATTCTTTAACAGCAGCCCCACTTCGCTTTATTGTGTGGCTGGAACAAGCCTGTCTTGAGACAGCGATGAGACCATCCCATTCAACAATTGTGCTTCTCACCCCTTTCCTTTCACAAAACCATACTGTAAGCTTCTACTGCACATGGNTGAAGTATTGTGCGGAGGGCTGGGGATAGGCAGCCACCCNCAGCTGCGGGTGTCAACTACCCCATAAGCATGTTGTCGTCATTCCCTGAAGCCCATCTGCCCTACCATGTTTGGCAATACCACAAAACGCTGAAGTTTGAATTCCATAGCAAAGGGTCTTAGCAATCTCTTCATTCCAACCTGTATTTTTGCAATGACAGCCACGTCATTCTCAGAATGTGTTGTGTGCTGGGCACTATGCTGACACAGCTTCTAGATGGAGAAATGGGTGTTGAGAGCAGCTGAACTGGCCAGGGTCCTCTGGTGCTAACCGAGCTGGGATTTGATCTGACTCCACTGCCCACAGTCTTAACCAACATGTAGAGTTTGTCAGAGGAGTGTAATAAAACCATGGGGTTTGCCCGAGTTTGGTACCACCACGTATGAGCTGACTTCAGCCCAGGGGGATCTTTCTTGTGCATCTTGATTCAGTCTTATATTGTGATCTTCTATTTTAAAGAAGTCAATATAGTTAGGTATGGCAGCATGTGCCTGTAATCTTAATATTCGGGAGAAAGGCTAAAGAGTCACAAGTTCGAGGCCAGCCTAGGATATAAAAGACATGGTCTCAAACAAAAAAGAGAAAAGGCAATAATAATTACATACTATTTCAACATATCACCCCCCAAAAAATTCTGAGACACTGAGAAAGTTCCAGGGTCCCAGGAGTCATGTTGGGTCACAAGGCATTTACTTTCAATCTCTCCTTGCAGCTTTTCTGGACAATCATGAGTACACTGTGAGACAAAGAGTAGAGTCACAATAAATAGTTGTGGAAGGAAAAAGAAATGAATGGTGTCTTGTTCAAGAAGGTACAGCCACCATGATAACTCAGCAAGCAAACTTATCTTGTAAAAAAGTGCCATGGTGTTTCTCGAATTATGGATAGCGACCCACATAAAATATATTAGGCTCGGTTTTCAATATCTGATTATAAGGCCTTGGAATATCCCATCCCTAGTGTTTGTGAGGTGTTGTAAACTTTGTTATGTTTTTGTAATAAAAAACATAATTGTGCATGTGTATGTGTGTGTGTCTGTGTGTGTGTGGTGTGTGTGTGATATTGGGGACTGAACTCGGAGCATTTGCACACATTAGACACGCACACTACATCCACTGAACAATATCCCTAAAGTAGTGAGGCTTGAAGCTGTAATCCACAGTAGAGATAAATGTTCCCATTTTGAAGATTGGAGCACTGAGGTGCTTGGGGCAAAGATACTAAGCAGTCATGAAGAATTTGGCCTGACAGCAAGGGGCTTCAAAGTCTTCGTTTTGCCATTGTAGTCTGCCTTCAATAGATTTCTCTCTGGATTGTTACTTCATTTTCAACCCCTCAAGTTCAAGTGTAGCTAAGTAGTAAGAAACCGGGTAGGAACTGTGTAGAGGAACACATGAGGAGATGAAATACAGCTAGCAAGAAGAGTGGAGTAAAAGGCACACTGTGAGGTACTGGAAACTGCTTCACTAGGTAAGGAAGGATGGAGAGGAGGAAAATCAAGCTGAGACTTGGAAGTGCGGAGTTTCTTGTCATTTGCTGGGGGCTAGCCCCTTAGGCTGCATGCCCCATCAGATTGAATCCACTAGTGGGAAGGAAATCCTCTGAAATATCACACTTTACAGTGTTCAGAATCTGCTAGCATTATGCCATAGCTATGTATATAACAAATTCACAGCGATCGGGGATTTTGTTTACTTTGTTTTATTATGCTCAAAGATGGGTAAGAACATACAGATGTCTCAAACAGGGCAACCTTTGCCTCTAGCCATAGGAAGATGGTATCGAGTTGTTTGAAGATACACTGTGGTGTATATAGCACATCATAGAGATTAGAATTAAAATTTAAGAAAATATCAAGACCATTTAGGAAAACAGAGGTTTCTGACACTGTTAGTGACAGTTTCAAAGATCAGAGTTAACATTTCACCACCTTCCTTTCCCAAAGAACTTCCTAACAGTTAAAAGAAATTGATCACTTTCTATCTTCTTTTCTGTCTTTAGTGGTGTGTGTGTGTGGGGTGTGTGGTGTGTATGAGAGAGAGAGAGAGAGAGAGAGAGAGAGAGAGAGAGAGAGAGATCAACCCTAATGACAATCTTAGAGTTCTTCAAACTGACTAACTCCCCTTTTGGGAAATGCAGCCAAAACTATTTTTTGAATTATGAGATATTACTAACAGATTAGAACATCAATAAATGGGAAACACGGTTTTTAAAGGGAAGAACTCCTCAATAGTTAAGTATTGACAATGATAAATTGCCAAGAGAGTAGTTGTCGGATCCGATCCACAAATGGAGTAAAAGAGAGCTTTGGTCAATCATGATTGCTCAGGAAAGATGGAGAGAAGTATGTGTCCCCAGGAATAGCTCCTCCTCCGTGAGTCTCCAGTGTCTAATCTAGTGTGGGCCCTCCAGTCCACCTAAGTATTGACAGCTCCAGCAGGGGCAATTCCACGTGAAAACACAGAAGCTGATGCTATAGAACAAGATATTTTAACATTCTACTTTGACCACTTTCAAATCATGGATTACAAGAACTTCCACCCCGACTGTACAGCATCGTGAGCTCCCAGTGTCCACACCCAACAGAGGACTGCTCGCTCACACAATACCCATTACCCACACATAGCATCAATGTTTGGTCAGCTGAACAGAGAATGAGTAAAAAGAAAAGCGGGGGGTGTCTTGAGAAATTCTCGATAGTGATTACAAGAGCTTTGCTTTTCTCCAACACAGCNGTCATTACAAAGTCTGAATGAAAATGTGACACTCTTACCCAAGCCCTGTACAATATATACAGTGACCATGTCCAGATTCAAAGGCCGGCACACGCTTCATTTAGCTCTCCTCTCTTTTCCCCTTGCCCTGGCACTTAAAGTGTTAAAGAAAACAATGAAAAGAGGAGTGAGTGTACAGGGCAGGATTTACTGGCATTTACTTTTAATCTCTGGTCCTTCACTCTGTAGCTTATCCGGCCTCTGTCAGTCTTTTTCCTCCTTTATATTTCATGAGGAACCCCCATGCTGCTCCTGAGAGACAGAGCCCAAGTGTCCATAAGCTTTTTGTCAGGTAAAAAGAGAAGAAAAAGGACGGGAACAAGGGCTAACGCAAAGCTAAGAGGCATCTATTAGATGTCACCAGGTTTTTGTATTCATGTCAATGATTCAGGATTAGAGCATTTGAAATAATCTTATTGAGAGGAATCAAAAACCCCACCGAGGGAGAGGCAGCTCCCCTATCACATGGCAAAGGCACCAACAATATCTTATTAAAGATGTGTTGCCTAACACTGTTACTTTTTTATTATATTATGAAACTATTGTGCTCCAAACAGTTAGTGCAATGCTGTAGCCATCGAGGGCCATTTTGGAAGTTATTGTGTGGGATCGAGTAGCTAATTTGCCAGCTTGTCCAGTGAAGTTGTTACAAGAGAGTTTGGGGGCATGTTCACAACTGAAACTAAGCATTTTACCTTTAAAGCTGAAAATCACCAAAGCGCACTAAAAGTCACTCTATTTCCACTGAAGGCAAAGTGCATCTGAGAAAGATGAAACACCAACTGATTGCTTCCAGCTAATGAATTTCATAAACTACATATTTTTTATAAATGACCCCCTCAAAGGAAAATGTGGTAGAGTTTTCTCTTGTTTCATTTGGGAGCTTAGCTTCCCTCTCCATTAAGAATGTTTTCCCTCTGTCTCTCTGACTTTCTCCCTCTCTCTGTCTCTGTCTCTGTCTCTGTCTCTGTCTCTGTCTCTGTCTCTGTCTCTGTCTCTGTCTCTGTGTGTGTGTGTGTGTGTGTGTGTGTGTGTGTGTGTGTGTTACTTTACCAGGATTAAGGCAATTAAAATTCTATTATAACAAGTACTGTAACATTAAAACCCTCATTTGCTTCTGAACAAAGGCTTGTAACTGGAGAAATAGTTTGCAAAGGAGATTTATCTTCATCTACCCACACTCCTAAAGACAGCGCGCAACCAAAGACAGACCTGTACTGTTCACCATATTTCATTGGTTGCAATAGGAGTCACTTTTATACTGTCCCAAACAGTGTATAGTTACACGGCTTGTAAAGAGATGGATAGGGGAGAGGGGAGGGCGGAGGAGGGTATGGGCCCAAAGAATTGCTGGTCTATTTTAGATAACATCTCATGCAAATTTGAATGATCAAAATACCATCTCTTTAGGCTGGAACTTCTAAGTGGGGTGTTTTATATCTGGCCAATTTTTTTTTTTAAATTAGGGAGTTTGGCCAGGTACTGGTGGTCGTGGGGAATGTGAATTTCTCCCAGTGGAGTGTCACAGTTGCAGGGGGTTTGCTTGGCTTGTTTTCAACTCTTAACAACTTATTTGAAAGTAAAAGCGTGTTTATCATCCTGATGAATTATAATCNCCAGCTAGCTGTGCAAAGTCACTGACACACAGGAGCCTGCAGTGCTTTTCTGCATTTTCCCAAACTGTTACAGAAACAAACTTACGATGACGCGAAACTTAAAGCCACACTGGGAGCCCACACACGGGCCAGGTTCCACACACGCACTTGCCGATGCCCTGAAGCTCTATTCAACACATTTCTTGGAAGTTGTGCCATAATTTCCTTTACAGGAAAACCACTGTTGCTTATTATACAGTGTCTGCTGTAGTGTAACACCCTGCAAAAGTACTTTGCATTATGATCTACTGTCAGCATATTTGAAATGCATTTTAATGTAGCCTGGTTGTGTATTTGAGAACAGCTGATAGCAAATGGAATCTAGACGGCTATTAGCTAATTGTATTAGTAATTTTTTTTTATCACAGTAGCAAACCATACCCAAGTGTTCAGAGCTCAGCTCATCCTCAGAATGGTACCATGTGACATGTGTAAAATTGAGAATGATACTTGTTCACATAAGTCTCATTGCTAATAATCACATGTGAATTCCCACTGAGAAAACAAATGTTTAAATGCACTAGGGCTAGGAAACAACTGTAAATTTGCTCTGTGCTGAGGCTGACTCTTCCCTCTTGAGAAGATAGAAGCTTCTCAGAGCAGCCAGAAGGACAGCAATTATCTGGCCTGGGGCAGCTTCAGAGAGTGGATTCCTCTTCCTTTGGTCTTAACTGAACAGTCAGGGTTAGGAAATGAGGTAGTAAGGAAGGTTTATCAGCGCGCTGAGAAATGCATTTGCACCTCTGGTTCTTGGTGACCCACACAGCCATTTGCGTGCTGTGCGGAACACGTCCCTGCTCGCTGCTTGGTCCTTCTGAATGACAGAACAAAGAGGAAGATAAGAACCAAAAGAGCCATCAACTGAAGTCATGAACCTGGCTAAGGATCNCATTTGCAATGTTTANTAAGCATCTTCATGTTCATCTGAGGCAGAGGTCCTCAATCTTCCTAAGGAGGCGGCCCTTTAATACANTTCCTCATGTTGTGGTGACCCCCAAGCATAAAATTATTTCNTTGCTATGTCATAACCGTGATTTTGCTACTGTTATGAATCGTGATGTAAATGATATATGATATGTGACCCCTGTGGGGATCATGACCAAAGATTGAGAGCCTATGAGACAGAAAGACAGAAAGTCATTTTGCTTGGATTTGGGGATTTAAATGATAAAAGACAAAAGAAGACTCACATGCCTTCAGAAATTCAGGGTAATACATTTTCTCACACGTGCCCCATGGTTAAAAATTGCCTTCAAGTGTCCTGAGTTGACATGTGACTGCTGTTTCATTCTGATGGTCACACGGTCNTAGAGAAAACGTGGGCGATAACTTAGTCAAGAAAGTTAGCGTGATGATAGGATAGAACTGACTTTGTGCAAAGTCGTGCCTCTAGGTGAGACCTGCCCTCTTAGATTAAAACATGGCCCTTCAATCAGAGTTTCTGTCTGAACAATCCCAGCNTGCCCAAGGTTTTCTGTTCAAATGACCTGTGGCTGGTTAAATGAGCATCCTAGTTACTTCCTGACTGACAATTCCATTCTGCATTATAACCTTCGCAAAGCCCGTTGATATTACTGAAATGACCTAGATGTAGAAGAACTTAAGACCATTCTGGAAAAAAACAAAAAAAAACAAAAAAAAACCACATCTTGGTTCTTTTTCTCTTTTTGTTTTGTTTGTTTGTTTGTTGTTGTTTTGTGTTGTTTTGTTGTTGTTGTTTAGGAGAGCTTTGGATAAGTGTTGCCTGAACTAATGCAAAACAGGCTAGGGGTTTTGTGTCACAAAAGTCGTGGNTTTTCTTTAATGTCATACATCGTGCTCTGCCTCTCCTCGCTCTAAGCACAGATNCGGAGTCTTNCAATGGAAAAGAAAGACAAGGCAAAATTGTGACAGTCAGCAAACCCAAANCATTAGATGAGTNTGTGTTNATGGGCTTTAAAAATCTAAGTTTTAAATGCTGGATTTTGGGGATCCAAAGTTTGCAGGTTACTTGAACCACATTTTACATAATCCTGAAAGGACTGGGTTTTAACTGACACGCTTTACAAGCTTATCTTGTATTATTTCTATGCCTTAAAAACAAATTCTGTGTGTTGACAGCTAAGGATCTATAGTCCTGAGAACTTATGCCTTCATTTGCTTAGTTGATCTATTTCATCCATCAAACTGATGCTAAATTAAAGAACAATATAGAACTATCCCTGTCCTACATATATTCTAGCCAGAAACATCAGTGCTTCCTGTGAAAGGAACTGTAGGGTAGAATTTGAAGAAAGGGGTGTTTTTGTAAGGCCATCTGTATTCATCCATCTCACCACCCCAAGACAAGTCTAGTAAAATAAATATTTTTTTTCAACCAAGCAAGGATCTCAATTGTAGCTAACTACAGAACAAAAGTCTTTACTTTTAATCTATATAGATAAAGCATGCATAACAAAGTTTCCGTAGAGAAACAGAAGTTGCATGGANTCTGAAAAAGTGGGTTCCCAATTCAGAGTACCCTATGTGCCTTTTGTCACTATTCTCTTTTCTGATTTATACAAAGTAAACCTAATTAAGAACCTCCGTCATTAGTCTTCCAGAAAAATTAGCACAGCTTATGCTAATTACTCCTGCAAAATTTAATAAACTCGTTGAAATGGGAATAGTCTAATGAGGTTTTATTTATTGAACTAAGATAACTCCAAGGAAAAAGGTTAGGACACAAGGATATCCAGTGTAGTAATAAAACTACAATGTACTCAATTTCTAAACAGGAATTTTATTGCAAACCTTTTAAATTCAAATCTGAGTTAGTGTGTGGATCTTAAACCAATCCCCACCTTAATTCAATAACTGGAAGTCATTTTTTTGCTTTTTACTTTAACAATAATTACTACACATAGTCCTTTATCTCAAAGATAATGAAATTTGCTGTTGTTAGTTCCTGTTCATCAGCTATTAAACATAACACATTTGACTTTTCCCATGTCTGCACAGCCCAAATATCTGGATCATTGGGCACAGGCTGGGGTTTTATGATTCTTAATCAAGCTATTTGGCAATGAGCAGAAATGTAACCTAGCAGTTCACTCCAGATGCACCCTTCCTACACCACATAGCAATTTTCCAATAAACATTTTGACAAATTGTCATGACTGAAAAAAGTAATTTGGGTCATATTTTCTTACTTTGTTGCATGCCNCTGGAAGGAAATAGAAACTTGTTTGTACAACTGCTGATTTTGTTAATTCTATTTTATATGTATGTGTGTATATATATNTNTATATATATACATATACAAAGTATGTATATATATGTATATATGTATATATATATTTATATACACACACACACACACACACACACACACACAATTTGCCAAATGGTCTCCAAATCACTGGCAACAAACAGCATAGCCAAATTTTAACACAGAAATGGCTGGCCCTGCGCCAGTGCTCTGTGACCAGAAAGCCTCTTCCATCTACACTATAAATAGTTTTCCTGAATAATCACTGCTAAAAGTCTTTTGACTGATAAAAATAGCAGTGTTCTTCTAAATTCCGAAGGTCAAGCTAGAAATTATTAGCTTTCAGAAAGAGGTGACTCTGTGTCAAAGCTATGGTAACTTCTAAGGCCACAACAGCCCACACCCTTGGCCTTATATCGCATATAGTATGCATATTGTAAGAACTGACTGTTGCTACTGAGTACAGCGGGCTCAGGGACTCATATCNGTAAATCTAAAAGCAAATCAAACCCTAAGCACGTAATAGATATTATGCAATCTGTAACACGGAATGAAATTGGAAACTGAAATTCTAACACCGTTGCCATCATATTTTTCCCTTTGCAGCAATTTTGTGCAGTTGAAAATATTTTCTATTTTGTCCTTCCTTGCCTAAGTTCTTGTGGTTTTCATCCCTNGCTATTAGAAAGAGAATTTTCATGTATCGGCAGAGACACGACTGGAGGTTTGTTTATTTTTTAAATCTTTGGCAAACTGAAGGGGCAAATAACTTTGAAAACTCACATGCAAATAAAAATAGCCAGCTGGGAGCTTTGCCTATCAACTGGTCTCATTGCCTGAAAAGACAGTTCCATTTCAGACAGTGGCAAACACCAGCAAATAAATGTATATTGGGACTTGAACACATCCAGGATGTCTCAGACATTTTTAAAATGCCCCTACCTTAAAGAAATCAAACTAGCTGTACAAGGTTTTCTACTTTGTCTAACCAAAAGGGGGGGGGGCAATGAAAAGGATAGATGTCATGAACAATATCTCTAAAGCCACCAACAGCATAAAGTGCAGACTTATTCTGCCTAAATTGTTTGAACTCCCCCAGCCAAGAAACGGTTTTAAGTACCCTACTGGGACAGATGCAAGGCGGCGACAATAGAAGCCATACTAATGCAATCCAGGTAACACAATCCTGTTTCAAAAACACAGGGCGGGCTAATTACAGCACTGCTGAGTCAAGTTTCTCCTGCCGTCCCAACCCACAGGAACAGGTCAAAATCAGATGTTATTCAAACCACAGTCACATCAGCCTCCTGCATCAGAGTCACAGCTTAAAACCAATTGAAGAACTTTAAAGTTGAACCCGTTCACAAGTAAAAGAGAGAGGGGGGAAAAAAGTGTTTTCATTGCGGGTGGCACAGTAGGGTCCTTGTCATCACATAAATCGAANAGGACTATGAGGCACCACAAAATGCTTATGGTTTCAGAGTTTGGGGAGTATTTAGGCTGACTCTTTGATGGGACGCTTTGTTTTTAATGCAAGAGTAAGAAATACTTGCTTAAAAAGGGCAGCAGTGCTCTGAAAGGTATATACACAAATAACACCAGCAGCAGGAAGGTAGGCCTTTGACCTTGTTCGTTCGCAGATTTTTATCTTCCATAACAAAAAATACAAATTTATGAATGACATATCTGCTCTCTCAGATAAGCATGCCATTCTCCTTCAACAGACACCAGACAACATCACCGTACAGTGAACCTTCCCCTCGTTTAACTGGGAATTAAGATGTTACTATGCATATCAAATACATATATTTTNGTGACTATTAGCATGAGATCTCTGACTAGAATACTTAATTGAACTGAAACTTTTACAAAGCTACTTGGTGACCAATATTGAGCTAAGATCCTGAAGACTCACAGAGGTCGTAGCTGANAGCCTTTTGATAGAAACTAAGATAAACAAGAGTTACCTAGGTTTCATTACCTGAAAAATGATAAATCCAAATTTAAAAACATGAGGAATTTGACAGATTGTTTTTGTTGCATATTTGTGTTGCTTTGTCTAAGACAGTACTATTAAAGCCCAAAAAGGGATGCTCATTTGGCTGTTGATTTCCTCAATGAAGGAATCGCCTTCATTTTGAGTGAAGACTCCTTTTTCCCACAGTGAGTAGATCCTAGCTCTTTTCCTAGCTGACAATTGACAGTCTCTATAAAGCTTCCAGGCCATTTAATTCTCAATGAGTAATGCTATGTAACAAATGGTTTATCATACATGCTTCCATACAATGAATTTCAATAATTAAAATGTAAAATGAATATTTGGGATGCCACTCTGCATAACGTGTGCACACCGACTCAAAACTGCACTGAGGACTGAAACAGATGTATTGTTCTACAGTGATTTACTTGGTCATGTCAGATTAGTAATATGGATCTGTTTAAAAACACAATAATTAAGACAAGCAGGATAAATTAATCAACTTACAATACTGTGTGAGCTGCAATCAAGCCCGGAAATAACAGTAGAAAAATCTTGGTTCACAGATCTCTTTAAACTGCTTTTATGCATAAATAAAACCTTAAAATGTAGATGGATTACGTCCAACAGAACTACTGTAGCTAAAAGTGATAATGATTCAAACATTTTTCAAATAAAAGTTAAATATTTATAAGCACCCAACCACATTTCATAAATCACAAAACTATTATTATTTTATTTCTGAAGCGTCCTGATACACCATGGGGACTGAACCACAGAGAGTGAGGGATGAACACACACACACATATATGTATATATATATATATATTACTTTATGAGCATTAATCAGACACAAAACCAGAGCTATCCAAGAAACAGACCTCCAAAGAACATTCTATATGGTTGTCCCAGAAATCACAATCACTCGGCGCAGTATAAGTCAGGACCAACAGGCAAACTTCAGCCACATACATCCCTAACCCTCACCCATGAGCAGCACAAAGCAGGTGCTTCATTATAATGAGAACTAAGAATCCAGTGAAAGAAGAGTGGTCCCTACCTGTCAATTATCACTGGATCTGAGGGAGTCTCATTTCGGTTGCCACAGCTTTTCTTGTCACAACAGCGGCTACGGAGCAAAAGCGAGAGGATTTAGTACCAGCCATTACAATGTAAAATCATCATTTAAGCAGACAGAAGGTTCAAATTGCTGGGTTGCAAATGCTAGAATTACCGCAAAGCTATACCTGGCAATCAACGGATCCTAGGAACAGAAAATTCTATTTGGGTCACTTATGGGTTAATGGCCAGGCTTAACCTCTCCCTGCTCAGAGGACAGGAGGGGGAAAGGGCCCTTGCAGAGCCAGGAATGCAGCCCTAAGATGGGGTCTCTCCTTCACTATCCGAGTATTGGCAGAGTTCAATGTGAAGTACCGTATTCTTACATCTACCCAATGAGAATATTCAGGGTCGTGGGTGGATCAAACATTCTTCCCTCAAGAACACACTAATTGTGTGGAAGGCGTCAATAATGAGGATGAGTGATTTTTCTCTCTCTCTCTCTCTAGTCATTCTGTGTTAAATGGATTCTTTTTTTCTCCTCTGTTTGATGGGTGGCACTTCCTTCAACCACAACCTTCTCAAAACTCCCAGAGCAATGGCGGTTTGCATTGGAACATCTTCTTGAGAATAAAGGCAACACATAGTGATCCAGATAAGAAGGTGAGACAGGAGAATGTGCAGAGGCCATCCTCAGTCCTCTGGCATGGATGGCCTGCACTGGCCACCACGTTAGTTTTCTGAGAGAATTGGGGACAACGGATCCATTGGCTAGCACACCCCTGATGGTACATTCAAACACAGGAAGAACAGCCACGAGCAAAGAAAGCCCTGCTACACAGACCCTATTTTGTTGTGTCCTTGATATTGATGGGTTTAAATAAAATAAAATAAATTAAATAAATAAATAGATAGATAAATAAATAAATAAATAAATTTAAAAACCCAAGGTGTTTCAAAGGGGTGAATAAAAAACATGTATTTCTTTTCTCTTTCAAGACTGGGTCTCCGGCATCCAAGATTGGCTCCAAGGTTGCTATGTAGCTAAGGCTAATCTTGAACTTCTGATCTTCCTCTGTCTGCCTCCTCAGTGCTGGCTAGGATCACGGGTGCAT
The DNA here is from genome assembly GCA_001675575.1 of Neotoma lepida. Taxonomy (NCBI): domain Eukaryota; kingdom Metazoa; phylum Chordata; class Mammalia; order Rodentia; family Cricetidae; genus Neotoma; species Neotoma lepida. The sequence continues at coordinate 314,037 of LZPO01055105.1, read as the reverse complement.
ACCCACTTTATGCTGCGATGTTGGGATTGAGCTTAGGGTTTCCTGCATGCACTCCACCCCCTGAGATACACAACCCTCAGCTGAAAATGTCATGTTTCTGAGAAATGCCCACCCTCAGCGCAAAACTATCCATCTGAAATATTTTTGTAAGTAACGAGCTGTCCCCTGGCTGGTCTCCACCCATGACTACAGTGGGGAGGAACATGCTTGGTCAGTGAAGAAGGGTGGAAGGTTCCTCAAGAGCTACACTCCACTGCATACCACAAGTAAAATATGTACTCTTCTCTGTCCCTCTTATACATTCTAATGTGTGCAAACACATACACACACACTTACACAAACACACACTCACACACATACTCATATAAACACTCACACAAACACACACACATACTCACACAAACATACACACACGAACACACTTACACACATACATTCACACAAACATATATAGACACACACTCTCACACACACACACAAACACACACACATATACACATACACATGGACACACACACACATAAACTCATACAAACATACACATACACACACACACACACACACACACACACACACACACACACACACACAGCCTAAATTTAGATATCTGCTGGAGACTACCAAACATTGAATTTCACTTTTCAAAACCCAGAAATATTTCCAAACACAGGAAGTCTTTCACCAAAATTGAGACATCTTCTTCTCTTTCACTGAATCCCTGAGAGATGAATCAGCTTGGTGCTTGCTCTGAGTCTTTATTTTCAGAAGGCAATAGAAAGAATTATATCTCCATTCTCAGAGCCCCAGTTGAAAAACACTGTCTCCCCCACAACCTAATCACTTTCTGATTTGGAGGAAACTCTTATCTCTGGGCCTAAATTCTGTTCTACTATTAAGTCACACTATGAGAGACCAATAAAGACACAGGGGAGAAGAAATGTTAGGAGTTGGCATGTGTGCAAAATAAATAGCTTAAAACTCAACCCCAGGGGCCAGCAAGATGGCTTAGCAAGTAAAGGTGCTTGCCACCAAGTCTGAAGACCTGAGCCGATCATGATCCACAGGGTGGAAGGGGAGAAACTGCTCCCTCAAGTTGCCCTCTGACGTCCATATATGCACGATGACATGCACGCCTACACATACATACACATGCACACACAAAATGTATAAAATAATATTTGAAAACCTAACTTCATTATCCCTGAGAGCTGATCCCCTCCATCACTGTTCTCTCAGCTTGTCTGGTTAGCACTATCTTTAAGAATGGCTGGTCCAATTAAGAACCCAAGGTGGGGCAGTACCAGGGTCACCCTTGTGTTTATACCCTGCCCCGACTCCAAGTCTGAGAAGCCTGAGCTATGCAGAGGGAGTGATTGCCAAAAGCCGGCCTTTTTCCAGGGAGGAAAGCAGATGGGTGAGGAAGACTGTTCCAGGGAGGAAAGCAGATGGGTGAGGAAGNCTGTTCCTCCTTCCTNCTCCNTCTCAAAACAAGTAGACCCTTGGTGGCTGCACCCTCATCACAGTCCTTCCTGGGTGAAATGTCCTCGGGGAACTCTTCCAGCTTGCTTGACTGTAACTACGGGTGAGCACCCCTCGTTTAGCCCAGGACTTCTCTCCCTACCCACCACTACCGTCTTCAGCCTAGTTCCTTTTATTTATCGATGAGAGTACTGCAAAGCCTCCCTCTTGGGTTTGCTGTCTCCACTTTGACACCATCTAATAGATCTGTCCCATCCAGCAGATCTTCTTGAAATGTCCAGGGGACTGGGCCACTTCATTGTCTAAGACCTTTGAACTACCTCCCATTGCACTTTGAATAAATCCATGGTGTGGCATAGTGCCAGGCCACTGACCTGTCACCCTTACTTTTCAGCTTGCCAAGCTCCAGCCTCATGGACCAGTTGTGATCCCTCCAACATGACATGCTCCATCAGACCTCAGGTCCAGGCTGGGCAAGCTTCTGCTGGGCAGCTCGTCCTATCCTTCTGTCCTCAACCATTTTCCTTGGCCCTTAGAAGTCAGTGTAGATGCCCTGGTTTACCTGACACTTCACCCTTATTCTAAATTAAGACGTTTTTCTCTTGGGCAGTTACTACAATGCAGCTCAACCTGTTACTTATGTATTGGGACATTTTTGTTGGGAATTTTTTCCATCCCATCCTCCCCTTCTGCTAATTCATATGTGTCATGAAGGTAGACACTGTCCATATTAATTACCTCATGCATAAAGCTTGAGATAGAATATCATAGTTTGTCTACCAAATGACTCAATGAATAAATGNTTGAACAAATGGATGAATATTAATCAACAACTTTATGAATTAGTACGGTGTACTGAGGGGACATGGCAGATAAAAGCAAAGCGGACTTCCTAGTCAGGCAATGTGTACTCTATCCCACCCCACACACCAAAGCATCTCCTCCAAANAAATGTCACTCTTGGCCCCAGAGATGTTTTTCACCTTATGTATAGCCTTCATCTACACAACACAAAGATGCCCAGATAACAGTAAGATGAATTCTACCACATCTCTATGCTGTGACTCCAAGGGACCCAAAGACATAGGCATATGAAAAGGACAGAAGGGAATTAAATAGGGAGAATCAAGAAGACAGGAAAAGGAAGAAATGAAAGTCACTACACTCTTAGAAAGAAAAGTGTATACCAAATATTCAAACTAGCTTAAACAGGTTCCTTGTTTCTTGGGTCACACTGCTGCATCATATAGTTGACATTCCCCACAACACCTCAGCAACCACAAAAGTGTCTACAATATCACTCTGCTAAGATACAAAGAGAGTTAAGATGGGATCGTGCAATATCCCCTCCCAGGCTCCTATGAGGTCAAAGTCCTAACTAGTTTCACTATTTTGGGAAGTTCTGGAAACTTTGCGGTGGGGGGTGGGGGAGCTGACTGGAGGAAATGGGTCTCTGGGGACATGTCCTTGCCCTGAGCCATTCCTCTACCCCTATTTCTGCTTCTTGGCCAGCAACTTTTCTCCACCAGGTCCTTCTGCCATGATGTTCTGCCCCATCATGGACCCAGAAACACAAAGTAACCATTGATGGAACCCTTTGAAAAATGAGCCAAAAAAAGTCCTTCCTCCCTTAATTAGTTTCCAACAAATATTTTATCATATCAGGGAAAACTGACGAAGACATGTGCACAAGCATGTGTGTACAAGCAGTATGTGTGTGTGTGTGTGTGTGTGTGTGTGTGTGTGTGTGTGTGTGCCTGGAAGTGTATATATGTGTATGCATATCTATATTCATGGAGTTCTATACACTAAAAGGAAAGAAGGTAGGGTTGACACACTACCATTGAAGATAGTCTGAACTGATCCATTTCTTTCCACTCCAGTCAAACAAAGAAAGATGGGCACTGATCTCCACTATACCCAAGGCAGGCATTAACCAGGAGGGACAAGCTGAAAGAACGAAATCACTCATATTTGGGCAGAAGAGGGCTTATACTGAGGCAATCCAGTAAATGACACAGTTGAAGAAGCACTTACAGGGAAAAGGAACCACGTTAATCAAAGCAAACAGAATGAGCATGCCTGAGGCCCCCATCCACTCACACAGTGTCTCTCAGCCTCCTGCCATCTGTGCCTGCATGGGCTCAGCACATGCTCCCTGCAGCAGGCATCTAGTGAGGGGACTTGGGCTTGCCTAATTTGATTTGCCCAAGATCAGGATCCCAAAAAAGCAGGCAGGTGCCGCTATTCTTTGCATCCCTTTATAATCTGCAACCCAAATGACAGGACTGCCATGTGGCCAGTCACAGCAGTAGGTCTCCCACACCTGGTGTGGGCTACATGCACAGGAGACTCAGAACAGCAGCCTCTTCCTCAGCGGGGACCCTGTAGTTCCCAACTAGTTCTGCACACTTAGAGAAAGANCAGACATAGGAGTCCCTTGCTTAGCAGCCTAACACAGGTGGCAGATGTCTAGTGAGCTGACTCACTGGTTCATAAATCAGAGCATCAAATATCTGAATGCTCCCTAGTCTTGGTGCCTGCAGATCATCATCTCAAGCACATAACTTCTTTCTGGAAGAAGAGCCTCTCGCCACTGGAGATATATGCTATGCCATTTGGGTAGTACATAGGGGCAATTAAGATCTGAGTCTNGTTAGGCAGCTCTGACTGNGCCAGAACTCACTATCCAGCACAGGCTAACCTCGAATTTACAGTGATCCTCTGCTTCTGCCTCCCAAGTGCAGGGATTACAGACAGGTGCAACCACTCGTTGCTTAAGGAGTCATTTCAAACTAAGCATCTCAATAAAAATGAAGATTCCTACCCTCCTCAGCCAAAGGGGCCAGAACATGNGCTATGTGAACTAACTACCAGATAGCCTGATTAACACAAAGGGGATGAGTTCTGAAGGAATCTGACCTATTGATTCTTCTGTCCTTTATCACCTATATCCCATACCTAGAAGTTACCTGTTTTCAGAACACTCAATCTTCAAGCACTCAACCTTGCAGTCTCCACCCCATCTGTCTTAGCAGGGCACTCTTGGCCCTGTGAATTAATGGGGTTCATATCTGGAATTCTTCTTTCCTGATTGACTTTTTTTTCTGTGTTTGCAAACATTGTCTAGTCTTCCTTCATTTCTCTAGAGTTCATTTCTTCACTGATCAGCATTCTTCCTGTACGAATGGCCAGCTNTTCTTGCCAGTTGGGTCCATTAAAAACTGTGATGCCAGCCTCAGGGTACCTCCATGAATCTACTTCCTGAGGCACCAGTGACCTGGGGTTTTTATCTCCTTTACTCGTCTACATCTCACCAGCACTAGAATCTCCTGTGGCTGATTTCCCTACCTTGATGCCACCTTCTTTCATTCTGGAGCCTCATATGCTTAGGATTCNTCCTAATTCTATAGCGTAACCTTCTTACTCAGTGTGATTATTTCTCTCAATATGAAACCGTTCTTTCCTCTATTCCTGCTCTTCCACACTTCTCAATCCCACCTTCCATGCAGTTTCAGTTCTCACCTTTGAAAAGCATAGTCTGAAGTTGGTTATCTTTGACCAAGTCCCTCTTCCCAGCTCCCGGCCACAGGTCTGCATATACCTCTACAAAGCAATCCTGCCTGGACCACAAACTCTTCTCTTTTTTTCTTGACTTTTTGAGACAGGGATTCTCGGTGTGACAGTCCTGGCTGTCCTGGAACTTGCTTTGTAAACCAGGCTAGCCTCGAACTCACAGAGATTCACCTGCCTCTGCCTCCCAAATGCTGGGATTAAAGGTGTGCGCCGCCGCCACCACCCAGCTCACAAACTCTTCTTAACGCAGCCTCTAAAACCCCTTTCCCATCTCTTCTCTCTCCATTCACACCGCTATGACCCACCTACAAATAGTTCATCCTCCCTCTCACCTGACATCGTCCTTTGCTTCAGTGTTTCATCACATNAGACCCTTTGCCCAGTGAAGTCTAATGGGCTGCGTAAAGCTTCCAACTTCAACCTCTCCTAGCTTGCTCTAAACTCAACAAGCCCTTGCACAAAGTAGGTACTAAAAAATAAAGACACATAACCACCACAACTGTAATGAAACAGGTATACCCAGGTTTTTATTAACAGCAAACCTCCTTTCAATATTTTCTTACCAACAGTTACTTTGAGGAACAAAGTACCAAATACTTGGCCAGGCACAAAAATGATGCCTCTACTACTGCTTCTATTAATATTGTTTCGAATCATAACAGGCTTTCAGTTCTGACTCTGCCAGGCATCATGGTAAGAATNTATAGGGACTATGGCATTTAACCTTTACTACTACTCTATGAGATAGTATTAATGTCCCATTTCACAGATGGGCCAGCTGAAGCGTGGGAGAAAACTGAGTCACTTCCTGGCCTTAAAGAGGCTTGGCTGAATAAAGACANGCAGTAAGGTGTCGTTGCAAGGCACAGAGTCCTAGGAAGTTAAAAGCACCTGGTCCATTAGATTGCTCACTAGGGGATATATATGACTTGGGCCAAGGGCCAGAGGCGCTTCCCTGGAGGAGCCATACTTAAGTGGGTGTCTGAAGGAGGAAATCAGCCTAAACCTGGAAAAGAGGAAGGAAGGGGAAAAAAGCCTAACAAGGAAGCAAAAGAGGAAGCAGGTTAGCCTGAGATTCATGGTTCTTCTACAAAAATAAAATAAAACAAGTAAGAACTCTAACTTAGAAGAGTGGGTGCCTATAACCTGCCCTCTTCCTGGGTACTAGAAATGAAGACCTGCTGTACTCAGCCTGCCTGGAGAGCAGGCTACCAAGTCCCCCTATCGAGCTGGGCTCCATTTAAACACAGAAGTTAGGATGCTCATATAAGCAAACCCCTTATAGAATCCTACTCTTTTCTTTAAAGATTTATTTATTACGTATACAGAAGAGGGCGCCAGATCTCATTACAGATGGTTGTGAGCCACCGTGTGGTTGCTGGGAATTGAACTCAGGACCTCTGGAAGAACAGTCAGTGCTCTTAACCGCTGAGCCACCTCTCCAGCCCTAGAATCCTACCCTTTAAGAAAAAAAAAAAAAACAATTCATGGAGTCATGTTATCTTAAGAACTTCATCACCATGATTGGTTGATAGATTCCAATTCACCAAAAGGCGGAGGCTCTCATAATGTTACAGAAGTCTCCACATCATCAAATCAAAGAGGGTTTGTCTCCAAGAGTCAATAATTATGAACTAATGATGTCAGCTCCTGTAGCCATCTCACATAATGGGGTCACCTTCTCCACAAAACACAATGTTTTTTTTTCCTTAATTTACAACACCTGAGACACAACTGTCTCTTGCTTATCTTTTCCTTTTCCCTTCCATTTGCCTGTGACGAACAGAATGCACCAAACCCTTTCTTGTGGAACAGAATTCTCTGTCTCCTTCATCATAGCCAGCATACTATAAACATACAGCTTTTGTGACATCAACGCAAAGTTTTATTGTGCCGTTAGCTTTGATAGAAAGCACTGCAGAAAGTTGTTTAGAAATTAAATATCTAAAACAAGCTATTTTAAAATCCAAGGCCTTCACTATTTCATGTCTGCAATGAAGAAATTTCATCTTGGGGAGAGCAAGCTGTCTTTCACACCATATGGCTAATGGTGGTGCATAGCAATTAGCCAGGCTGATTAATGGTGAACAGATTCTAATTTTATGCTTATAATTGAGGCTGCATTTGCACCCCTGGTGCAAATTCAGCACATCCCAACTTCCACTTACAACAGGCAAGAAATCAAGAGAAATAGGATGGTATGGAAAGTGAGAATTTTTTTCCTGAAGCCCCCTAAAGAGCATCAGATTTGCAATTTAAAAGACTGTTAGCCACACAATAGATGACAGGTTTGTGTAATGGGGTCATGGCAGCCTGGTAAACAAACAGTACCCCTTCCGCATCTATAGGCAGCCAGGAAAGCCGTAATCTGTAACATTAGCAAGATGACATTTGGAATATGGCTTTTCCCTCTTAGCCACGCGGTACAAACAGCATCATTTGCCTTCAGTGGCTTGAGAATTTTATTTTTGCTATTTTTATGTTTCTGAAAAATAGAGGGAGTGTCAGCAGTAAAGCATGGCAACCAGCATCATAAAGCACTTTGGACCAATGAATTTTAAAAACAAGGAAAATATAAACTGCATTAATAGAGGGGAGGCCTTGCATGAAAGGCATAATACATCTCTAAGTAGTTCAAGAATAGAATTCTCGGCAGCATAATCCAAACATATGCAGATACAAAATGCAAATAGACGATGTATAGATAGTGCTTGCCCTGCTGGTTGAAATCCATCTTCCTGTTTCCTGTTTTGCTACAGTCATGTGCAGCTCTACACGGAGGGTTCAGCCTAATGGCATGCTAATTGTAGGAGGCTAAAATGATAGAGAAATGGTTGGGGAAGTAGCAATACAGACAAGGTCCTGTTTCACTGCTTTCAAAATGGATTTTGCTCCTTTAATTCTGAAAGGTACCACTCAACTAGATTATATCCAGTTCAAACACAGGGTAAAATTAACTTTTGCCNCTAATGTAAGGAATCGCACACCATTTGGGAGTGTCCCGCTACTGCTTTAAGTCTGGAGAAAAACAACCCAGTTTTTAGAATAATTAACGAGTTTTTACAAGTCACTGAAGTAAAATGTGTGAAACTCTTCTTTGTCTTCGAACTATAAATCAGAAGTTTTTTTGTTTTTTTTTTTTTAAGGGAAAAGGGAATTTTTATAGACCCAAATGTTAATATTTGAAATTTCACTCAGGAAACACATGAAGCCCTTTCAATTCTATTTCCACCTGTAGGGTTTTGAGATTATTTTCCAGGAGAGTCTATGTGCAGCAGATGAGGGCTGCCCATGCCGAGATGGCAGCTGAAGCCTCACACGGATTGGTCAATGACATTCAGCAGCCAAGCACACATTGTGCCAGCGAGAGCCTGCTCAGCTAACAAAGCAATTAGGAGCCTTCATCTGATGCAGAGTGGCATCTTCCTGCTTTATCCAATTACTTGAGAGATATAGGGAGCAAAATGCTCGGTTGTTCTACAAGGAATAAGAGCACAAGTTAAAAGGCTGCCCCCTGCTCTTGTCCCTCTCCTGTGCAGGCCTGGCTGAGGCCATGGAGGTGAATGTGGTCTCAGATGCCACTTCAGCATGATTACAGTGGAAAGCGAAAAGACTCATATGTGAGGAGCATAAATTATTAGACCTCTTCGGGACTCCCTTTCACTATCCTCCCTCAATCTCAAAGCTCACTACCTCTGAGAAATATTAGCTGCATGTTCAAATATGAACAGGATAACTCAAAGACCAAATGCAAGGAGAAAAGAAAAAGAAAGAAAGAAAGAAAGAGATCAGTTTAAGGAGAAATGAGGCTTGTGTATGGGGGTTCTATTAAGTAGAACTCAAAAGGAGGAACTATGACTTTCAAGTTGACCCAAACAGGAGTGTCTCTTGGCTTCAAGAGAACTCTCATTTTACCAAGCATGAAGTTGAGTGCAAATGTCACCACTGAGCAGGTTGTATTGTATTTGACTCCACCATGAAGGATGAGGGAGGGCACTGCTCTGTGGCCATTAACAGTGAAGTATCAAAATGCAAACTGATGTCTTCTAAGATGAAATGTAATAGTTGAGAAGCACCGCAATCCCTGACACTCTCAAATGTGTCTAAGAATCCTCTCTTCTAGATTATTCACTAAGAGCAAAACAAACATGTACCCAACCAATGGAACTGATTTTGCCTAGATTTAAGATCCAAATCCATCTTTACTTTGCAGAGAGAGAGAGCAAGAAATTTCTTACCTGCACATGATCTCATGTGTGAGCAACACTCGGCACATTTCAGGGTTCTTGTCTTGGCCTTCGTACACTATGGCCTGAAAGTAAAGACATGCTTTTAGCTAAAAATAGAAGCAAGTAGCAGAGCGTTACCTATAACAATCTTGCTCTTCACCGCCTTGCCCCTGCTGGGGGCCAATTAACTTTTAGGAGCAAAAAGCCTCACTGGGCTGATTATTTCAGGACACATTGCTCAAGATCAGCCCAAATTGAGTGGAGTAGGATGTGATCCTCTCTGCCCTATCAGCCACCTCATTACGCACGTCTTTGGATCAGTGCATGTGATGGGCATCTGTTGCCAAGACAACCATAATTCTCTTTCAATATAGAATAAAAATAAGTCTAATCAATAATGAAGGAAGCTTCAGAAGGTTGAAGAAGTTGCAATATTTTTTATTTCAAATATGAAAAGCATGTGGGCTTCATCATCCAANAGAATACATTTGTCTCTCTACTACTCCCAGATCCAACAGTTAGTGTTCTAACTGGCAGGCAGCAGAAAACAAGTTTGGGAAAAGCTAAGCAGTCTGTGCACTGACTATGTTATTTCTGAAGTGATGCAGTCAGGGAAAACCCCTCTTCCTACCAAAGGGCTGAAAACATGTGCTGGTGTAGGGTGTACACCCACCCAAACAGAAACACTTGCCAGTATATGCTGTGTGGGGGATGAAGTCACAGTCAGCTCCCTAAATAAATTCTGTCTCATTCTCAAAATCTAGAGTCCTAAACCACCAGCCACAATGTTTTGTTCTCTCTCTCTCTCTCTCTCTCTCTCTCTCTCTCTCTCTCTCTCTCTCTCTCTCTCTCTCTCTCTCTCTGTAATACAATCACATTTTGCTTCAGGACACCCATCCAGTTCCCCAAAACCTCAAACTTGCATGTGGATCTACACGTTACTATCCCAGCCAAAGAAAAACACACTGCTACTTGTAGAACAAGATTCTGTATCAGCATACATTTAACTCACTTAACACTGTATCACTGCATAATACTAATATAACACAGCTTCAAATTGTTAATAAAATTACTTTCACACATTCACAGAACCCTCAGTTTCTCGGTGACAAAACTATTTAAATTAACCACAGATTATTCGTATTCTTATGTGGTGCATGATAGTACTTCTGTACCTAACTTCTCATTCTTTCTCATGCACTTTGGTTTTGAACTTGGAGACAGAACCTCCACAACTTAAGACCCAGTGCAGACAGATCCATGGGTCATGACCTGGTTACAGTATCTGAACACAAAGCAAAGCAAACTTTGCAACAGATTAAACATTAAGAAAAAGGGCTTGGGGNAAAAAAAGCACATTTCTTTACCACTGGCCCATCAAAACTATTTTTTATGGCTAACTCATCATAATTTTGTATTTAAAAAATAAAATGTTTTTACTTTAACTGTAGACTTCTAGAAAGGTTGAAAGAATATATTTAGAAGTTCAGGGTAGGATAGTCATTACCCAGATTCCTCAAATGTTTGCATTTTACTAAATTTGCTTCCTATTTTTCTCTTTTTCCCTAAATCACTTTTTAGCAAATTGCAGATATGGCCTCAATATATCAGCATGCATTTCCTGAAAACAAGGCATTTTCATGCATAATCACAGCACAATTATCTAAATCAGAAAATTAGCATTGATACAATAGAATAATCTAATCTCCAGACCTTATTGAGATTTACCAATTACCTAATAATGTCCTTTACAGCAAAAGAAAATCCAGTACTAATCACTGTGCTCAGCTGTCATGTCTCCTTTCATTCTGAATCTCCTCCAGTCATTGTAGTTCATGGCACTGACATTATTGTAAACGCAAACCAGTTACTTTGTGGAACATCCTTCTATCCAGGTTTGTCTGGATTTCTCAAGATCATATTACAGTCTTAGGCTTCAAGGCAGGACAACAGCACAGGGTAATGCTGAATCCTCTCTGAACTAGGTTCTATTATCCACAAGTTTATTAGCAGCATAAACTCTGACCATTTGATTAGGGTGATGCCCACCATGCACCAGTGGCCGCAGGTCAGCTTTGCACACTNCAATACTACATTTTATCCTTTATTAGTCATTCATAACTATTTTCTGAGGCAATAACTTGCATTATGTGAGTGTCCTATTATGCTTCAAATCTTTAGTCACTAGTTTCAGCATGGATACATAATTCTTTTATTCTTATTATATTTATTTATTATATTATGGGGGGCATGTGTCGCCTGTGTGTGTGTGTGTGTGTGTGTGTGTGTAGGTCAGAGGACAAATTGCAGGAGTTGGTTCTCTCTTTCCATCATGTGG
>LZPO01055105.1:290520-300811 GCA_001675575.1 Neotoma lepida | reverse complement strand
GGGGGGGGGGGGTGCCGGGGGTTTCAGCTTCTCTTCCTAATTTAAATGTATGCTTCTGTGGGGTTTGAGGCAAGCTGGTTGAGGTTGGATCAGCTGGGAGATCCCAGGGGTATATAAACAGCATTGACTATTTTAAGTGAAACCATTTTAACAGACAGCTGGTTTAGGACCCAGACAATGGAGCACTGAGAAGAAGGCTCATTGTCATACTCCATAGTAAATCATGCGTCTGCTCGTTGGGAGGAAGGTGGTCTGCTGAGAGGGTGACAAAGACAACACTGGCTTAAATAAATCAATGTGTTTATCAGAAATCAGGATAGGGGAGCCGCCACTAAGACGGGAGAGAGAGCAAGAGAAATTATTAAAATGCGTTATTTAAATAAATCATTGAGGGTGAATCAAGTTGAGGTTTATAACCATAGAAACAAAAGATAGAGTATCAAGTGGAAAATAATGTTTACATTAATCCTACCAAGGGTAAACAAATCCCCAAAGGCAATAGGGATGCTTGGACAGGAAGAAACGTAAAACAGTAAATAGCAGCAACTTCACCTCAACTTTCAAGACCTGGCGCTACTAAGAGAGAAGTTGTCAAAATCGGTCGTGTTTGGATAGCCGATTTTCTAATGTAATAGTAGTCTCTCCTCTCCAAATGTCAACCTCTAAGAGAAAATAACAAGCAGGCAGAAACAAATACAAGTTCCTGCTAAGCCTCTCCTCATTTTCAGATTGTCTTTTGAACCATGTTTTATTTTATAATTAACTAAAGAAGAAAAACATAGGCATTGTTAAAACTTTCACACCTTCCCAACACAGCAATAGTGGGAATATTGCTGTCCGAAGGAAAAACGCCATTCATTTCAAACGCTTAACTCTAAATCAATGTGTGATATCTCTGAGAATCAGTCAGTCTCTGGACCATGCTGGCCTCAGTTGCCACTTTTCAAAAAGGCCCCTTTGGAGTATAGTTCATCCCTGGCTTTTCCAAAATATTACTGAGGCTTAAAAGTTCACTGAAACTTACTACGGATAAAGACCACACAGCAAAAGGAAAACGACACGGTGCACATGCACCAGGATCATACTTCAATAGGATGCCTAGAGAAGTTCAGAGAATTGAGCTTGGTTCTCTTTGTTTACTTTTCTAATAGTTTTAACGCTTTGTGTCCCACACCAGAATCAAGGGAGCAGTGAAAATGTGCAATTTTCTCATTAGGGATTTTTCTTGGTTTGCAATAAGGAAGGAGCAAGAGGGGAAGGGAGGAGAGGAGAGGTAACAAAAACTTGAATTTCCCACATAAGTCAAAATAATAATCTTGAAAATGATACTCTTATTTCTGAATACAAAACAAAAGGCAAAGTCTATTTGTCACCTTAGAGAAAGGGCCATAAATACAAAAACTGCCTTCATCAACCAAAAGAGGCATACCTTCTAAATATAAGCTATCAATAATAGCAAATTACTAAGATTTGAGCTAATCAAAAAGCAAGAATGATGCCTACAGTACCAATACACTGCACAACAATTATTACATTTACCCAAGTTCTATTGCCTTTCAAAAAAAAAAGTGCTACCTAATATAGTCCCATTTCTAGTAGGTAAAAGAACCCTAGTTAAAAATTAAGCCATGCCAAAGAAAACACCACAAATCTGACATTTCATAAACAATTGTATCAAACAACAGTCTAACATTAATAGTAGAGTAAAATAAAAACTCGTTTTGCCTCGAGTAGCAGCTTAGCTACTGGCAAACAAATTGCAAAGATGTAATTCCAGCTCAGCAGCTAAGCAGGCCCGTTTTCAGAAGTGAGCTAGGCATGATATCATATTCACTATGCTGTTCAGTTACATCACAGCCCTGACTAAAAGGCGAGCACGTCGCCAGTGCAGGGGACTTTCTGATGCATCCCTTCTGTCTCAAAGAACTAAAAGCCCTTATATTATTCAAATGCCTTTAGGGAAAAAAGATTAAATATTTCAAATAATTCCATATGACGTTTTTTCCTAGAAGTAATAAATGATATTCTACTCGGATAGTTACTGCATTTATTACCTCAGTAGATACAATTGACTTTGTCAACTCAGTCGAGCAATAATAATAAAATCATAAGAATAGCTAATTTATTATATACTTAATATATGTCAATCACTGTACTAAGTCCTTTGCAGATATGGATCCATTTAATTTTCACAGCAGAACTTCGAGTTGCATGCAACCATCACTCCCATTAGTTTGATTCTAAAAGCATATATATTTTAATTCCTCCCTAAAACCAAATCTTCCCTGCTCCAAAACCTATGTCAACAATTCACGCATGTCCATGTCCAAATAGTCTTCATTCCCAGCAAGACACACACACAGATAACAGGCTGTCTGTACAGCCATACGAGTTCGATAAATGCATCCCGACTAATATGTTCGTTTTTAATGCTGTTCAAACATTCACATGGAAACAGCTCTAGCGTAAATATCCCCGAACAAATGGCTGTATATTATCCAGGAGGGAGCAGTTGGGCCGCCAGACTGGGGAAGTACTAGGCCATCTGGCTCCGGCAATCTCTCCAAAACCATCAGCTTTGTTTTCACCCCCAGACTCCAAACAACACATTTTCCACTGTGATGAGTTTACATTTTCCCAAACACAGGTCCTGATCATGCATAAAAATTCCAAACTTCTTCATTCCTCTATGTGCAAGGAAATTTAAATCACCTGCGTTTTTGACATGTTACCAAAGAAGACAGAAAGCTGTTGAAATACAGTCCCTGACATAAACCTGCTCTGTCCTTTCTTGTTTGTTTCCCTGGATATATGAAAGAGCCTCTTTGCTGGCCTGGTAAATTCCTTGGGAACTTATAGATATACCCCTCCCCCAAAAAAGTGTTTATCTACAAATGAACTGAAAGAGTTGTTAATCAAATCTATGTAGCCATGGTAGAACATAATGAAACAATCAATAGAAGGACAATAAAGTGGAATCAACAACTCTATGTGCTGGGAACACCAAAACAGATATATAAAGAAGTCTAACTCCGGAACAAATCGNACAGCCTTTACACTTCCTGTGCCTGCACTCCCTCAGCATCAGCATCTTTCTGTAGGGCCCTCTCCACATAGCCCATCTTTAAACCTGTACACACAAAGATTATGTGACTTCTGTTTGCCTTTCTCAAAAATAAATAAAATTAAAAAAAAAAACTTTCATTTGGGGGCAGGGAACATGAGATTAGATCTCCACTATTTAAGTATCACTTGAAAAACTCACTCTTGAGTAAGATGGTGGAAGAAATGAGCTAGTTTTGTGTTTATTAACTACTTAAAGATAAACACCTCACTGAAGGAACCATGGCACACAATCACATCTCAAATGATACATGAAAATCCAAAGTGAGGCAGG
This sequence comes from Neotoma lepida, assembly GCA_001675575.1. Taxonomy (NCBI): domain Eukaryota; kingdom Metazoa; phylum Chordata; class Mammalia; order Rodentia; family Cricetidae; genus Neotoma; species Neotoma lepida. The sequence goes on along the minus strand of LZPO01055105.1, from coordinate 297,414 downwards.
TTAAGCCTCAGGCCTCCCCGACTGGGTACATGAGAGTTTCTACAATTGACAATGTTTCTGGATGCATCAGCCATAAACTTCTGGATCCTGAGGGCTTTTGCATGCTCACTAATAGAATACCAAAAACAGCAACGACACAAAAACAATCTATTTTTAGGCCAGCTAAACTTGGTTTTGAACAACCCTTCCCAAAAGCAAGACATTTCTTTTCTAATTGAACAGGTTTGGTTTTTTTGTTTGTTTGGGTTTTTTGTTTGTTTGTTTGTTTTTGTTTTTTGGGTGTGTTTTGTTTTGTTGTTGTTTTCAAATTTTATACCCTATGTGTTACAATGGAGACATAGGAGATGGGATCCCAGGCTCCATCATTCCTAGTAGAGCCCAAAATTAAGAATCATTCCTCAAAATAGTCTAATGAGACACTTTAGGAAGGTGTGAAACACTGTGTCATATTCGTACATCTTGGCTGATTGAGTCCATTTCTGCCTCCTCTCAGTGCTGCTATATTCACTCAAAATGAGGAACAACCCATGCAACTGAAGCATGCACAGCAGCTTCTGTGTGTTACTGGCTGAAGACTCCATCTGAATGTTAAGCCCGGCTTGCAAGTCAAGGATATGACATCACATGCACAAAGGGACATCTCTAATATGAAAAGGGGTAGTGTCATTGAACAATGAAGAGAAGGTTTTGCAGTGGCCAGGTATTCCCTCCACCAGCTCTGGTGTTCTTAGAACTCGTCACATTGCCAATTGTATCCTGTCCCACACTCTAAATATCAAAATCTGGAATGCATCAGAAAGCATTTCACAGAGGGGCAGTGTTACCACTTAATCACTCAGCCTCTGTCAGTCCTTACTTTTGGTTAAAGAGGCCACAGTATATTTACACAGCATCAACACTTTTAGAAAGTTTAAATCAGACTAAGCATTTAATTATCATAGAATATTTTTGAACTACAGGAAGGTCCACTGTTTTATTCCTGAAGCTAAATATGAATGTGATTCTGCAGCTAAGAAAGTAAGGCTTCTGGTATTTCTATCTGCTTTTTTTGGAGTGTATGATGTTAACTGAGTACATAAGAAGTTAACCTACTTCCAAAACTCTTGCAGCATGTAATCAAAGAACAAGCAACTGGATAATGAGCACGGATTGCCTTTCAAAGTGAAAGTTATAGAAAGGGTGGCTACTCACTTACTATGAAAGCAAATGGGCTCATCTTAAAATGTCTTTTGTCTTGTTATTTTTGTACCAACTTAGATAATTATTAAACCTTTTTCTCCAGGTTGCTCCTAACTAGAATACATAACTACATGTATTTATAATTTAAACTTTTAGTAATACATGGTAAATGATTTTTATTCCTGTTATTTTTTTAAAATGAATCATTTCCCCTCCTTCCTTCCCCATAACATTTATGATGCTATCAAATAATCAAAGAGACTTTCACCTGTAGATTTTTTTTAAAAGCTCGATGGCCTTGTTAGTGAAATATTTGGTGTATTGCTTTATAGTTTTAAAAATCATTCTGCTGTTCTTATATAAGAAAGTATGTTGATATAATGAATTCTTGGTATCACTATTTGTTTAGGGAGATCAGAATTGAAGTTTTGGGGAGGTTTAAGTCAGATAAAAACAATCTCTTCTAACATATCCTAATTTTATGCTCCTTGGAACAGTGCTTGTCATAGTGCGGCCTACAGTTTCAGTGGTCAGTGTTCCATGAACACATCGGCCTTACACTGCTATTTGTGTGCATCTTAAAAAGTAAGTCCTAATAAACACAAGTGAAGTATGGGTAGTGTTTATTCTTTTCCCTCTGGCTCCCCTNTTTCCACTCCTCTCTGATGAGAAGAGCAAGAAAGGATACCTATCATATCAAAAACAATTTGGAAACAAAATTCCACCTAATGTATTTCTGTTTTGACATTAAATTAAAAGTTGCTAAAATCATTTTTTTGTGTGTTTCTGATCAGCAGGGGGAAAATTAAAAATTCAGAGTCCAAAGGAAAGACAATTATCCTATATAGCCATCAAATGCAGTCAAGAAAATAACTATAATTAAAACAATAAATGGGAATTTACTCTGAGCTGTCAACTAAGAAATGAACACAATCTTCCAGAGAGAAAAATACTTAAGAGAAATAACATGACATCAATTTTTCCAGATACTTATTACTTTAAAAAATATATTCATACCCTTAATTTCATAGATTTTTACTTGAGTCACAATAAATATGAACATGATAATCATTGTGAGCTGTTATTAAATGCTTTCTGCTAAGATTTCAAACTCCCAACAGCTTATTAATGTGTATTGTGCACATTATAGCCAGGCAGATCTAAAGCTATCTTTAATTATGCATGCACACCCTAATTCCAAACTGTCTAAACCAGTGAAGAAAGTGCACCCCTCCTTGTTTTAAAGGGAATATTTTTAAATGACAATCAAGTAAACACATTTTTAACCCTAGTACTAAATTGCTATTTGCTGTGAATAGATAACTTTTCTTTTTGTTCTGAATTATTTCTTCCTCTCAATAAAGCTGTCTTTTTTTCTGTTACTTCAACTAACCAGTTACTTCATTCTGAAACTATACTTTGTCTTAAAATTAAGAAGGGGGGAAGTTAAAAAAAAAAACTCCTGCGCCTCATTAAAATGTCAAGCCTTGCTTCTAACTTAGCTCATAATTGTATCTTTTAAAACATAACTCAACCTTAATGTATACTGCCTGACACCGAGTGTTGGCAAGCTTGAGAAAATGCTGTTCGTGTACCTTTAAGACAGAAAGCTAGCTAGCTTTTGTTGCCTGGCTCCCAGCCAAACTTGGAGGCCAAAGCAGGAGGGTTTTTGCAAAATACCCTCGAACAATTGTATGCTCCCACTTCCAACACTGCTTTCCAACACCACCGCCTTTAAAAAATAAAAATCCGGGGAGAAGTCATTTGCAAACTTCATCCTGCTCCGCACTCCTAGAGGAACCAGCATTGCCTCCTAATCCCACCCCCACCTCCAAGTTCCTCGGGCCTGGGCCTTGGATAAAGCCTTGCTAGTTTGTGTTTCAGAAGTTCAGGCCATACTGCCTCCTGGGGGGCGGGGTCTCTAGGGTCCCTTTCGCATCCTCTGGGGCTCCTTAGTCAAGTCAGAGGAAGTCTAGCCCTTACTCCTTAAGACTCAGCATCACAGGTCTTAATCACCAGGCCTGGATTTCCCAGGGAGGGAAAAGAGCCTCTAGCAGATCCCCAGGCNGAGGTGNTACAACAGGAATGTTCCAGGAAGCCTGTGCTGCCACCACTTTGCCAGGGCCACCCTGGCTTTGAGAGTTTGGGTCATCTCTCAGTGGTGGCACAATCAGCTTTTGAACCGCAGCAAAATTTGTGACCCGAGAGTCATCCGCACAGTGTGGAATTCGAAGAAACTTACTTGCTTTGTCATGGAGTCGATGAGGCGCACATAGAAGTCCTGTTCAGTCCTTATCCCTAGGGGTAGAGGGAGGAAGGAAAATTAAGAGAGGGGATAAGCCCTAAAGGAAAAAAAGAACTCCACAATACAAGTAACAAGAGCAACAAACAGAAGCTGCACACAAAGGGGCCCAAGGCCAAGGGGAACTCCTGCTGTCCTGAAAAGGGAGAGCCAGGATGTCCCTTCCAAGAATCCAGAAGGGATCTTCAGGCCTCGTTCAGATGCCCCCTCCCCCTGGAAGCCAGACTCCACCAAGCATTAGAACTAGATATGAAGTGGGACACCCGCCCCCTCAACCTGGCCACTCTCCTTCCCCAGGCTAAAGCCCCTCTGCAGTCGCCTGGATCCATCAGGACCACCACCATTCCTAGCTCCCCAGAACCAAGGAGCCCTGCGACCTGGAATTTGGGCCGAGCAAAATAAGCTTCAAGAAGGGGAAAAGAAGCCAACCGAGTGGTCTAGTTAGGGACAAGTGGCCTCCAGTCAGCCCTGGGCTGACCAAGCCGCCCTCCGCCTCCTCAGGTGAGAAACTTCCTAGGATGAAATTTCGGAGAGGCCTGTTCACCTGGAGGGTGGCTGACGACTGAGCTTCGCTGGGGGGCTTTCGTCCACCTGGAGCTCCGTGAGCCCCCTGCCCTGACCCGGAGCCCCAGGGTGCTGGCACCGACCCGACAGGAGTCTCACCATTGCTGTAGAGGAGCTGGAGCCGGTAGTGGATCCCATTATTGGTCTTTTCGCTGTTGGCTTCCTGGTTTGCAGCAGGGCCCAAAGACACAAGAGACGAGGAGAGAAGTCTCCGTGAGCGAGTGCGCCAACTTCAAGGCAACTTTTCCCAAATGGGACCCCCCCTAGCCTGTGAAGCCAGCCAGCCCAGATAGCAACAGAAATCGTGGCAAACAGTTAATCCCTTCTCCACCCCCATCCCAAACTGCTCTCGCTTTCTTTCTCCCATTCCAGAAAATTCCGTGAGGTACACATGGGTGAGACTCTGTCTAGAACCTGGGGACTGCAGCCTGGGTCATCTGAGGAAAGCCATGCATGGTCTGATAGTTCAAAGCTAGCACATCCCAGGCTCCCAAGCTAGACTGAAGTCAGGTTCATTTTGCCTGGACTGTCTCCAGTTCTGGGGGCTCCATGCTATCCTTCTGGAGCAGGACCTTGTGTCACAGGAGCCTGGATTCGTCCAGGACGGGAAGTGATTGGGGGTGGGGGGCGCTCACAAGAGTGTGAGGATAGCTTTGCAAGCGCAGTGGAGGTTTCTACGGCTCCTGGGCCTGCNCCCTGAGCCTGGGACTTCTGGGGACGGCGCTGCGCCCACTTACTTTTTCCTTCTCCACGAACCCCACAAAGGCAGTCCTCTCAATCTCCACGGGCTGACCCTGTCTGTCGTAGAGGGCCAGGACGAAGTGGAAGAAGTTGGATTTCCGCAGATTAGAAGGCGGCTGCTTCTCAAAGTGAGCCCGGGCCAGACCCACCCCGCTGCGACCAAAGACGCAGAGTTAGATCGCTAAGCCAGACGTTGTCCCGCACTCCCATCGTCACCCAGGACATGCAAGCGAACCCCCCAACACCCACCTCCTCTGCTCCCAAAACATCCCCTGGGCGCCTTCCATGACCCATCAGGAGCCCAAGCGGAGCAGAAGAACCCCATACATGCCACTCATGTCCCTGTGCTCCCCGTCCAGAGACAGCGGGTCCTCAGAACTCAGAGGTGTGAAAGTTTTGTTTGGGTTTTGGGCGCGAGATAAAACGCTACACTCTTTACTCCACTTGAAGCGCGTTGCGTGCGGAGGAAACGTGACCGTGGGTGAGGCGAAAGGAGGTTACAAAGAAAGTGCGCAGTTTACAACTTCGAAGGATAAAGCGTGGGAATAGGCTCCAACTGCGCCTCCAAATCTTACAAGTAAGTGCGCAGGTGGAAACGAATGCAGGCATACTAGGCTGATAGCTGCAGCAGCCACCCTCCAGGAAACCTCCTCAGCTTCGGCTAGCTGCCGGTGCCCGGCCTCAGCACGCTAATTTTCTCCGCAAACACAAGCGAGTGGAGAAGGGTCCCAGATTGGGACTGGTGACTATTAGAAATGATAGATCGCCATGGGAAAAGGAACTGGGATGTTTTGTTTTATTGTTGTGTGTGGCTGTTGATGCTATTTGGTTTTGTTTTTTAATAAAAGACNTGTCTTGACAAAGTTTTGCCATTCTGAGGAATTATCCTCACACATTCCAGAAACCCAAAGAGCCAGGGCTGCTGGCTGAGCAGCTCCGCCAGGGACTAGAGACTGGGGCGCCCGGGGGCATCGCACTGACAGCCCAAACTGCCGGACAAAACCGGGCAACACACACACACACACACACACACACACACACACACACACACACACTTTCGCTTCCAGCCTAGTTACCCAATTCACTCTCACTCCCAACCACTCCCTACCCTGTGCTCAGCCGGGATGGAAATAGTACAGGGACAGTTGTCTCTAGTACCCCCCAAAACTGGAATGATGTAATTACTCTTCCTTCTCCTTCTGCACCCTTTCCGACTAATGGGGCCTGGGGCCACCAAGTTTTCCACTCCCATAAGCCCAGCTGNTGGCCAGGAATGAAAAGGATAGGGTACCATTTCTCACTTGGNACCAAGAGCCCCTGGACAGGGTTCTGGTTGTGTTCAGGGAAGTTCCTCAAGTTGGCCTCCAAGGGCATGGCCTCCAAGCCACTCAGTGTAGACTCTGGAGAGTGAGAGGGACTGGAGGACGCCTAGGTGACAGGGGCTGAGGAAGGCTTTTAGGAAATGTGAGAATTAAAGTTGGGAATTGCTGTTGTGCAGGCGAAGTGAGAAAAACTGAGGGCTAGGGAGTAGAGAAGGGGCGAGTAGAGAACCAGATAGGAGAAGTAAGGGAAGACTCCAAGGAGAGAAATGGGGAGAAAGAACAGGGGAGACCACGAGGTGAAGAAAGAAAGAAGAGCGAAGGTGAGAAAGAAGGAAATAAAAAAAAGAGTGGGAACGCAAGGGTGTAAGAAGGAAGCAGGACAAGAAAAAAAGAAAAAGAAATGAAAGAAGGTAGAAAAGGAAAGGAAGGGCAAGGAGAAAAGAAAGAAATGTGAAACATAAGGGAAGGGAAGGAAGAAGGGAAGAGAGAATAAAATTAAATAAGAAAGAAGGAAAGGGGGAAAGAAGAAAAAAAGAGGGAAGAACTGAAGAGAAATAAGGGGGAAAGGAAGCGAAGGGAAGGGGAGGAAAAGGAAAAAAAATATAACCACCCAGAAAAGAAAACAAGCGCTGAGGAAAGCACTGCTATCCAACACCGTGCTGGTGAGACGCCTCTTCTGGGTTAAAACAAAATGAAAACAGTCGCAGATGAGGCTGCGGAAAGTGCCGGCAAAGCTTGGGCTCGGCTCCCTCCAGCAGCTCCGCAGCTCGCCGTTCTCTGGCCGCC